>KK115825.1:580016-597717 GCA_000611955.2 Stegodyphus mimosarum | reverse complement strand
ACTTGATTTTGCTGGTCCTATGAGTGCAAAGAATGAAACTGGGAAGGCTTATATTGCTCTGTATACATGCGCTGTAACAAGAGCAGTGCATCTAGAACTAGTGTCTAGCCAAACAGCAAACAATTTTCTTCTGTCCTTTAGAAGATTTATTTCAAGAAGAGGAGTATGTCGAATAATATATTCAGACAATGCAAAAACATTCAAAAGAGCAGACAAGGATTTACAAAAATTATGGAATACCATCAACGACACAGAAGGTCAAAATTATTTTGGTAATAAAGGAATTGAGTGGAAATTCAATGTGGAAAAGGCGGCCTGGTGGGGCGGTTTCTGGGAAAGGCTTGTTAGATCTATCAAGTCATGTTTGAAGAAAATACTCATGAAGGCTTCACTTAAATTTGAAGAGCTGGAAACAGTTTTAATTGAAATTGAGGCAATATTAAATTCACGCCCGCTAACTTATGTTTATAGTGAAATCGGCGAACCAGAACCGCTGACACCAGCTCATTTTCTAGTTGGGCGAAGATTGACATCTTTACCATCTGGCAAAATTCTTGAACCTGATTCAACTAAAGAAAAATTAACAAGGCGATATAAATACCGGCTAAGGTTATTAGAAGGTTTTTGGAAAAGGGAATACTTACTTGAAATTAGAAACGTAAAACAAATTCAGACAGGTAATGCCGTAACAGATCTTTTGAAGGGATCTGTAGTTCTAGTACACGAAGAAATATTACCAAGATTATTATGGAAGATGGGAGTTGTACTGGAGTGTCATCCAGGACGAGATGGAAAAATAAGGGCTTGCACTATCCGTTTAGCTAATGGAACTCATCTTCGTCGTCCTGTGAAGTTATTGTACCCCTTAGAAATAACTTAAACTCTTTGAACTGAACACAGTGAACCTAAATTACGAACACTGTGTATATGAACATTTAAACTTGTAGAACATTAAAACATTTAGTGTTCAAGATAACTTCAGAATCCAATCCTTTGATGAACCAAGAGTTCATCGAGGGGGAGGATGTTACAGTTTATGTAGCTGGCCACGAGCTGGCGCAGCTTTCCATTTTATGCTCTTTATATTTTCTTTACCACATTGCGGATTTTTTGATAAAAGTGTAGTGGCAACAAAAAAATAATGAACGTTCTAATGTAAACATTATTAGTTGTATATAGCTGTGAAGAATAAAGTTTGTGTGAAAAACAAAATGGCAAAGAATTCCAAGCGTCTTGTAAAACCATCAAGAAAGGTAAGCAAAGATTATTTATTAAATGTTAAATGTTAAAAATAAGAATAAGAAAAGGACCTTAAAAAGGTTCAACACGCGCCCTGTCAAATTTAAACATTCTGGCATTCACAATTAGGAGAATGAAGGCTTATAGAAAAATGATGTAAAATTTAAATAATTGGTTATTTAAAATAAACATAAATCCCTACAATTTAATTGGCCGCCCGACCGGGATAATGGTTAACGACGCTGTTTGCCGCACCGAAAGGCCCGGGTTCAAATCCTGGAGAAGGCATGGGTATTCGCAAATATTAGTTTTTGTGCGGCATCGTGGCATTCTAAATACGCGGCAGGCCGAAAGTCCTCTCGACAGGTTGGTGGTGATAGGGAGAGAGGGGTTGGAGACTCTTGGACCCTTCCCTCCCCCGGGTTGCTCTCCATCAGGACAAGGGGCGGAATTGAGCTTTATTGTGATCATAGTTCTTGCCAATGGCAAGTGCAATCTTGCACTCCTTGCCACGAGGAATTTCGTGGACTTGTTTTGATGTTACTATCAGACAAGTGAGAGATCAGTTACAACACAACAGCAGCAATATACTAGACAATAACATAAACAAGAATATGTTTTTATCATCATTATTTTCTCTTCAATGCTGGTTGATGCGTTGGTTAATTTCGATATGAAATTTTCAACAACAAACTTTATTGCATATATTGTAAAAGTATTCATTCATTTTAATGACCCCCATTTTCCCCCCAGATATCTCAAAATGCAGGACAATATATATTTTTTCCAGTATATGAGCGAGTGAGTTATATAACACCTGAATGGCCATTTCTTTCTTTGGCCTTTTATTTTTATATGATAAGGTCTGCAACTAGCGGGAAACCTTTCATATAAAGGCGAAATTTCGTGGTGAATTGTTAGATCTCGGATAAAAAACTGATACTGAAACAAAATAATCACAGTAGAAAGCATCTTAAAGGTGATAGAAATCACGTGACTCCCAAACGGCTGAAAGGATTAGATTTAGGTCTCATATAGCACATTAATATCAACGCCGCCCAGCTGGTATTAATAAGGTATGGTAGTTAGGGGAGCTCACTACCATACCGAAGGGCCAGGGATCGAATCCAGGAGAAGGCGTTGCTGCAACTTCATAGGCGATACTGGTGCCCGCCTAATAGGCGCCTCCAAAATAAAATGGCCACCGCTTCCGGCCTTAGAAATGGCCTATGTCGAAAAAAGCGAAAATAATGCTTGCAATGCTACTTTTGTTACTACTTACATTTACCATTTAACATATGGATCAAGACAATAATTTTTAAATATCTCCTTTACCAGCATGTAAGAAATAAAATATAATATACTGTAACAGTTTTAAAATGGTAGCGTAATGTACTACATAAATCTATAAATTACAGGTGCAAAATTTCATTCCGAAATTACAAATCGTACACATTTTGTTTTTAACTGTTCCTTAAAAACACATTAAGTTAGATAATGATTAATTTCCTTCAAATTTAGTTCAGGTATTGTTTTTGTATTGAAACCTCTAGCATTTATTTCAAGTTTCAGATTTTATTAAATGGCTAGAACCTTTTCATCTCTAACGAGACTTTTACTATTGGAGTATTTTTCCAATTTAAAATTTTCAATGTTCATTACACATGAAGATCAAGAATAAGAAAAACCAACTTTAAATCATATCACTATAATAAATACTGCAAGGGTGTAAAATTGGGTGACAGAGAAGATAAAACAACATTTAGTCAGTTAAACCAGAGTGTTCTACTATAACAGTAAATACCACAAGATAATACTTCAACAGTATAGTACAACAAGCGTTGTTACAAGCATAAACCCGTTAATGTTTTAAATTAATTTATTGGGTCCAGTGTTCTAAATTATAAGTGAAAACATACAAGTTAAGTTAAATTAAATTTTCATTTATTAGAGGTTAACAAAACTAGCAACAATATATGGTTGTGGTGGTACCAGAGTCGAAATGAGAAAACATTTAAAACATACCGAGCGGGGTAACCCCCGTGTGAAAATCACAGTTTCTTGTCCATTGTCTTGTAGTCAACCATTACATTAGTATCCCTTACCGCGGGCGGGCGTATACATTATTTCAGCCATGAAAGAATCTAGAGATAAAAGAAAAAAAACAAGTTAGTAGTCGAAGATTTTAGAGCCATCCGCCTCTTTTCTATCTCGGCTCCCTCCTTTCTGCGACGACGACCATTGGTGGTTCTCTCTCAGCAATTTTAGCCATCATTCTACACTTCCGCAGACAGAGTACTCGAGACAGTACAACTGCTTTCTCATCTGGCGAAAAAACTTGAGGAAAATCTTCCTCTCGTAGATCGCTGCAGGCCCTTTTTCTTCTCCTCGGCAGCCCCTCGTTTGGCGATCCGAAACAGTTCAAAACCCGCCAGGTGCACGGCAACCCTAGAAGCGAAATCTAAGCAGAAAGGTGAAGGCAAGAGGGTTGGTAAGACGGAAGTTGGCAGATAATTGCTGTTTTTCATAGGTTACAAGTGAACCACCAGGGTCAGCAACCTGACATAGCAGGAGCTAGCCTCGCTCAGGGTCCCATGTTAACATGGTGAACGCCTGTCAGAATGCGAATCACCCAGACACCTCAACCCTGGCGTGGTGTAGCTGCATACAAAACAAGCTAATTCAGCAGGGTGCAGATTCGCACTTGGTGAAAGATATTTTTCAGACCACTGTCTGGCAGAGATAATATTCGGAGAATTCTTCACCAAGCAAACGTCAAAGCAAAGCCGTAAATCTTGATTCCCAAACGCAACGTAAAAGATTTTTAGAAAAGAATTAAGGATTTATTTTAAAATACTAAATTAATGAAGACCGAAGAAAATTTCTTCAATTGAAATATAATAATTACATAGAAAAAAAATTATGTTTTCTACAACACCAAAAACGAGTTTACCACCAGAGTCAGAAAATATGGATTCAAGCTTTAGCAGAAAGAGGAGTACGTTAACAAAACCAATTAAACTTTAAACACCAACTTGTGTAAGGCAAACAACTTTAAAAATTAAATAAAATGACCTTAAGGGTCGACCTAACCAGAAGTTAAACACAAAACTAGTTAAGATTAAACGTTAACTAAACAAAAAATTTAAATGGTTAGCCAAACTAAATTAAAGAAAAAGAGAAAAAAAATATTTACTCAAGCAACTTCAATTCAGAGTTAACCAAAACTGCAAAAATTAAATGATAACAATTACTTTTCAACAAGGCAAAAAAAAAATTAAGATCAACTAAAAATAAGAAAAAATTAATAACTTTTAAACTCTATTTTTGAAAGTATAAATTGTCGTCTGCTATTTGATAATTTTGCTTTCATGCATACGGTGGTTTTAAAGAAGCAATGGATAAAAGGGTATGTTTGTGTTCTTTCAGGAGAAAATTATTCGTTAATAGTTGTTAAAAACGTTGTAAAAGCCCGTGTTTTTCCATATTTAAAGCCACAACACGTAATATTGTCAATAAGAAATAAAAAAAAACGCCAGAGTTTGGTTTCAAGCGGAAAATGCACATCCAAGGAAATAAACGGAATACTTCGAGCGTAGCAAAGGTAAGATATTTACTATTAAAAGAAAATCTACTAACTCAAAGGACAGTTCCAAATTCATTAAAATGTTCAGTGTTAACTCTAAACAAAATCATTAATTCTGATCTGAATCTAAAAGGGAGAAAAAACATATGCGATATGTCGATATGTCGTCTTTGTCCACGACATATCGCCGATAGAAGAACGCAGTAAAGAATTCTTTATGAGAAACATTTGTGCAGACAGAAATGGAAACATTTTGTCACAGTAGACGAATCTTGGGTGTATTTAAATGCTTGCAATAGAAAATAGATCCATTTATTATCACCGAAGTCGAGGAAAAAAATCTTAAAACGTGGTTCAAAGAATCTAAAGAAAGTTTTTCAAAGGGATTTATGATTGTGGCTGGTTTTCCCTATAACAGCAAATTAAAAACAAACAGTGGAGTAAAATAGTAGTGGAGTAAACATAGTGGAGTAAATTGTTAAGATCAGTTCCACATAATATCCAGAACGTATTTTATACCCAATTCTCAAATGTGAAAAACCTTCTCTTTACCCACAGTGCTTCAATCCGTAGAACTGCATTAAGACAGAGTAAGCAGCCTCGCGTCAAATTCCACTGTTAATTTCCTGGAAATAATGGAAGAAGAAGCTAGTATCCCTTTACTCATATCTTTGTGTAGTCAATTAAAGTCTATTAAATTAATTCTAATTAATTAATTAGGTATTGCTTATCAGTTATTCAAAATTTCGACTATACAACGCTTACTTTATTTAATCAAAGTATTAGTTTTTCAGTTTTATGAATTGGGTTTTGTAAGCATAAACTCTGTTTTTCACTTATTCTCATCCCATAAAGTGGGCAAGACAATAGCATCTGGTCGAATTTCTGCGTAATATTGTGATTTAAAAATACTTAATATTATTGCTGGTATTTAAAACTAATATTACTTAAGCACGAAAAGTTTGGCTTTCTTATGCGTCTACTTTTATTAAGATAAATTTTATTAGATTTGGAGTATGCCCAATTAATTGTCTAAATTTTGTTAATCTGGTTAAAATTTTTCTGGGTGTTCAAATCGTCAGTTTTGGACAGGTACATGTCAAGGTCACTCTTATTTCCTGTCCTGAGGTGGGGTGAATTGCGCGGGAAAAGGGTTTACTGCTTTTTCAAGATCAACTTGTGGAGTAGGGGGATGACGCTTGAACTTTTTTGAGCTACTCAGGGAAAAAGTGGAATTTGTGTACTGTTTGCTTCTTGATGTTCTGGAAAGGAGTTTCTCCCCAAATTGGGTGGGGAAGTTTTAGAAATGTGGAGGTGTTTGGATTAAAAAATGGTTGCTGCCCTCGGAGAGCTCTCTTTCCGCCGTTCACATAGCTGTATTTTTCCTCGTGGCTGAATGGGGTAGATTTTGCTCACCCTCGGTAAAAGAATGAAGATGGTAGAAATAACGTAATGATGTAGCTTCTACAATATTTTCCTTGAGGCATCTATGGTTTCTTCAATAATGATTGGGAGACATTTGTCTTGGCTCGCGTTGATAGTTTCCACCGCCCGGCCAACTTTTTTCCAACCGTCGTATAGTTATTTCTTCACTCCTAAATATAATTTGTTTCTTCTTACAACAAAGTGACATAAAGCCTCTGGTTTAAATATTCAAGTGGTTTGCCATGTCATTTCTTCGGTGTTTCTCCAGTTCGGTTCACTCATCGCGTTTTTCACTCCTGGATAAGTTCTTTATCTGATGGCTTATAAAGAGAATCTCAGGTTCAACAATTTACGGTTTGCAAGTCTTGCAGTTTGTCCTGTAAGAAGAAAACTCCTGCCGACTCATATTTAGGCATCATCTACTGCTGCGTTGGTTATCTGCAGTTCATTCGAAAGGCTGGGACTAGGTATTTTCAACCATTTTACTTGGAACTGTATGGACTGTTTCCGTACTCTTCAATGTGAAACTCTCAGCAGTGCCTGGACTCCTGGAGGGATTAAATCAGGTACTTTTTTTCTACTTCCTTAATTAGATTAAAGTGTAACTCTGGAAATTGATGGCTAAATATTAAAGTAAAAGGAAAAGAAATTTAAGTTAAAATACTTAAGATCGAAATGAATTTCTCAATCAAAAATTACCTGCAATAGTGTTGATTAAGTTCTTAATTGGATCCCGGTTCCGATGCGTGACCGCATCTCCTGTATATGTGCAGTATTCATCTTTAGGACGTGGGATGCCCGGGTGATGAAATATTTGCTTAATAGTGGAGTGTGAAGTATTAAATTGTTTACTTTAAATTTTCTGTGGTTGTTACTTGTGTAATAGTTTAAAAATAGTTTCTCCTTAATTACCTGTGCTACCGGCGTTTGGATTACCCTTCTGGATTTTGTGTGCTCATAAAAATTTTAAGTGCAATTTAAATAGATATTTTTGTATAAAGGTACCGAATACTTGTTGTTATAAAAAATAATATATTTTGTATTATCGTTATGAACTCAATAGTACTTAAAAACTGCATTATTTATTGAAATGGAATGATTAATGTTAGCCAAATTTCTGATTTTTATTGATGTTTTTATTATTTTATTGAAATCGTCACTTCCCGGATAGTAGAGGAAATACCCTAACTTGTTCTTGTTTTACATATATCAACTTAAAACGAAAATTCAGAAGGTTATTTCAAATTAAGACATGTGAACTGAAATTATGCATATTTGTAATTGTGTTTATGATTCTGTCTGGCCTCGCTTGGTTGTTTAAGCAAAAACGATCACAACGTAATATAGTTATTAAGGTTATAGATTGACATCAAGTATTGTTTTTACAGGTTTTTACCACCTTAAACCTCATTCGTACCTACTAATGAGGGGTACCCTTATTTTTCCCTTAAGAATACTTCTTGAGCAATCTTTGATATAACCACCAGTTATTTAACTTAACCGGTTCGCACGATACGTACCAAACTGAATTGTTGAAATCACATTGACACAATTTTCCATTTTGTAGTTTTTTTTTACTGTGTAGCTGTTTAAACACCATCAAAAAGAAAGATCAATTACTAGATTCTGAAGCATTTACCAAGCCAGTATTATTCAATAATATTACTAAAGACGTTAAAAGTTTATTTTGCCAATAATTTCCAACTTTGAATAAAATTGTTAAAATGTTTGAAAAATGAAAAAAAGATTTTTAAACTATTGAACCATTCTTTACCATTCTTCAGAAGTACCTCGAAAAATAAAAATATTTTCTAATGAAGTTGTCATTATATTTCGGAAAAAAAAACTGAATTTATGAAATTTTCGTTAAAATGTTTTGACTTCTATTGAAAAATTTGCACGATTCATAACTTTTAATAACTTTTAATGTGCTTTCTGTTAAAGATTTGTACATTTAATATTTGTTAGAAGCTGTCATTTTTTACTGTGCTAAATTCAATCACAGAACTGTTTCAATAAGAAATTAAACTATATAATATGTCTTAGTTCTTAAATGTAATAAAGTAATTTCTGAGGAAATATATGAAAGAAGAATGTCGTTTGGATGACTTTATAAGAAAACATATATTTCCAAGTACTACTTCATAGAAACTTTCATGTAAAAGAAAACATACATAAAGTAGATTGCATAGTTTTAGAGATCCCGTTAACTACAACATTAATTTATTTCGACAATATTAGATAACATATATTGTGAAAAATTGATTATCGTCACTCATTTAGCCAGTTGGTGATCTCCTGATACTGTTTGATGAGCGAATAATATCGTTTCTTCAATAAAAGGAATAATAATAATAAATAATAATAATAATAATAATAGTAAATGGTTAAAAGTAAACGTAAAATAAGAGTAGCATATATTAGTAAGCAAACATAAATTTAATTATTTTCCTGTGGTTACTTTTTTAAAGGTTGTTTGCTACGGTTTAAATGTTTTCGGAATACAGTTTAAGTCGGATTTGTATCACTTGCGTGTTTCTGACTATGTAGGGTCTCGATTATATTAATTAACAGTTAGCCTCTTAACATGCAAAATTATAGTAATTTTTTGGTTTGAAATTTTCATGATAATATTAAATCGTTCCCACTGTCGTTCAGAAACTTAACAATACAGGTATCTTATCTCATGACATCAGCTTCCTGAGGAGGTATTACGAGATAGATTACACTTTAAATTTCTGAAGACTTTTTGATTATTCTGCTCTTTTATGTTTTTATGTCTCTAGTTGGTGCTTTATTTATTTATTTATATACTTTTTGTTTCTTCAATTTTCAGCAAATTGATCCAATCCATTCGAAAAACAAAAAATGGTTTTGATTTTTTCCATTACTCCCTTTAAATTTACTGCAGATTTTTAACGTGTTGTTTAATTCATAACTTTAATTGAATTAATGTATGGAATTAATTCAGCTTATTCCATTTATTAATAAACTTAGAGTTACATATTATGCTAAATTTAAAGATATGTAAATTAATCAATTATATATAATGTAAAGATAGATGATATATAGATATGTAAATTAACAATCGTATATTTAAAGGTTTAGTGTTTAGTGTTTATTGTTTTAGTTTTATTTAAATGTATATTAATATGTGTAATTTATAAATTTAAATATATATATATATGCCTATATACACAATGTTACGAACAGATAGATAATTTTAGTAAAATTATATGTGAAGTAGTTGTATTTTTTGTAGACGTAGTTGTAGTTTTGCTTAATATAACATGAAAAGCTGAAGAGAAACGAAGCTGTACGGAAAAGTAAGAATACAGGGGCAAGACTGTTCAACACTGGGTAAATGGCTAGCTTGCTAATTTGGTGAGATAACGTCAAGCTGGCAATGGTTTTGGCAAATAATTATTATCGCCAAAAGTCCCCAAACTTTGCGACCATTTGGCGACATTTAGCTCCGGTTCCTGTGTAACTGTAATGTATATCTTAATTAAAAAACTATAACTGGATCCTCTGTGCAAATGTAACCGTATCCAGCCCTCGTATGCCTTCCAGTAATTTCGAGAGGTGCTAGAAATCTCTTGGCGGCCGGGAGGCAATTATATAAGACGAGGAAGAGAATAGTTCTCAGTTGTTATTTGTTAATTCAGATCCACTTCTATGTATTGAGATATCCGCAACAGTTTCGCCTTTTAGATGCGCTTTGCGTTCTTACGTGTATAAGTCTGAAGTAGGCTAAAGTAATATAAACCTAGTAGTCTGAAGTGTAACTACTGATTCTGCTTGTGATGCTGTGAGGAGCTGCACAAGTATTTTTGTGGAAAGTTCTAGAACTGTGAATTATTTCTTTGGATAAAATAATTCTCAATCAATCATCGGTTCTGTGTACATTTAATCTATTACAAACCCGTGAAAACACAACGGTATGAATATGCCGGTTAACACTGTATTTAACATAACCCTACTAAATCTCTTGGTGTATCACAAGTGGGTTTTTTTCGCTTTTGTACTTTTAAAAAGCGGATAATTCTAACGCCAAACTATAACCCTTCTCGGACTTTGGAAAGCTTGTAGAGACATTAGTATTTTTATAGCTGAGAAACGTGAAAAATGAGTAAAGCCGGGAAACCTCTCGAATATGCATAGTGTGATGACCATTACACCACGAAGGCATGCTAAGAAGGCGAGAGAAATACCTTATAAGCTGTTCAATAGTAGTAGGAGAAATTATCTCTTAACATCTTTCTGTATCTTAAATTTATGGCATAGAAAGATAATATAAGTCATATAATATAATAAGATATATAATTTCCGGCATAGAAAGATAATATAATTGATAACGCTTATGCTTTATAAGCATAAGGGTTATCAAACATATTATCCTAAAACTTTTGAAACACAAAAGTTTTAGGTACAATGTTTGTATAAATGAAAATCGTCTACAAAATGTGTGAACAACCTTGTATTGATCGATGAACACATGTAAACATTCTGGCATTGTATAAATTATTTCTTTATAGATTCTTTAGATATAGTAATCTCTATGTTTTTCACAGTTACGATAGTTTTTTCTGCTGAACTCTTGCCATTAAAATTTCTGATTAGAAAGCACGAAGGAACGCAAAAGATAGAAAAAGGTCAACCTGTAAAATTCAAAATTTATTTAAAGTCTAAATTATTTCATGAAAAAAAAAACAATCAATTTTCATTTTCTATGTCAAAATTACCCCTAATATAGTTTTTAACCTTCTTAAGAAACAAAATATGAGCTTTCAATTAACACAATTTATTTGCTGCTAATCAATCAGTATTTTTTTAAATTCTTAACATTTTATAAAATATAAATGATATTAAGGTATCTATAAATTTCCTTTATTTAATTTCTCAAAATTATTGTTGATAAAACATCCAGTGTTAAGATGAAAGTAGAATGGACGTTCTTTCAAATCCCCCTCTTCCCAAAGTGTCAGATGTTTCCGATCTTCTGTGGAAATAACTGCTTTAGATTCTTATGTTCAGTATCTGAGTTTATTTATATTTCTCAGACAAATTTGTTAAAACGGTGGTGCGCTTAGACAAATGATAACCAGAACAAACTCATTTTATATTCTTCATATTTGTAATATTGTGTGTTATTATATATTTTCCTAACTGTTGCGTTACTGTTAATTGAGTTATAACGTAAAATTCACATAAAATATGCGTAACCGATGATATTAAAATCTTTACATAAGATCAGATTGAGTTTTCGATTTATAAACATCTGTGGTACTTTCTTTAAATTTAATTTAATTTCTAATATATGACATTACACTTTTAATCACAGAAAATGAAATATTTAAGAAGTATCGCGCTTATTAAAACACTGAGCGAGGCTGAAATCTTTCTAATATCATCTGCGCTGAATCTGAAAGAATCTTGAATCTTGAATCCAAGCCAATGTGAAATATGATTAATATTCTCCCCAGTATGTAGTCATTTAAAGCTGTACGGCGAATTTCAAGTTAAAATTATTCCCGAAGTCATAAATCTATCCTACTTTAAAGTTTCATTTCTAGTATAATTCTTTTGAAAAATCCTATTACTCTTCTGTAAAATTACAGAAACTCGAAGCTGATTCAAATTTCGGTTAATTCTTGAAATTATTTTTCTCAGGATTAAAGAAAGCCAAATCAAATATCATTCAATACTAAGTTGAAAAGAGTTCCGTATATTCTTTAGACGATTTCAAGATTTCCTAAATGGTAAACTATTAGGGAAACTGAATAATCTCGAACTTCTCTTCAATATTCTAATAATAACTTCTCTTCAATATTTCCAATAATAATCAAATTGAAAATTATTGGAAATATTGAACTTCTCTTCAATATTTCCAATAATAATCAAATTGGCTTTTAAGGTAGACAATGAATTGTTCGAAACTATCTCTTCACAGCTGAATGGTTTAAAATTTCTAAAGACTTAGATAGTTTTCCCTAGATCTCTTTTACAAAATTAAAGAACAAGCTAAAATCTCTCAACGTTAAATCTCATCTTGGAGGTTAACATACTCTCCAGTCGATGTTCGTTTAATATTAGATGGCCGCGAGTGCACTTGGCATTTATCAGCGCACTAATGTACTTATCCTGGCGGTCCCTGAAGTGGAATCCTAACCCCCGTGGTGTTGTAAAATTTATCTCCACGCGGGAGGTAATCCTCCTATTTTTTTATTTTTTCTTATTTTCGTCTCCGTTTCTCTCTTTTCTCCTTCCGGTGCAGAAGATGGGAGTTGATTCCATTTTTTGTCAGCGAAGAGAAAACATATTTTTCCGGACTCTTGGCGCATTTAATGGGACTTCAGTGCTAAAGCGAGGGCTGGAAGTTGGTTGCTTTCCGTTCTTGAGATCTTTACATTTTAGGAGTACTCTGGAGCAAAATAGAAAGGAAAATTAAATTTAAAGGAAGTAGTGTTCTCCAGAAAGTTATTAACACTAGAGTACATCCTTGCTGTTGTAGTTTGTGACTGTTTTCTTTCAACCTTTGCGAAATATTTCTTTGAGAATATTTATTAAAATTTCTTCTAAGATACTTAATTTTATACGTCTCTGCAATAGTACTAGATTAAAACCACGTTACGAGAAAGGCCAAACGTGTCTGTTGACAAAAATGTAATGTTAATATAGTACACTAAAACATTATGTTTATGTATTCATGCATTCAATAGTGATTTTCAAAAGCCATTTCAGTGCTTATGTTAACTAAATTATGTAATAATAAAAACAAAAAAGAAAGGTTTAGAATACAGATGATGACGGACAAAATTAAATGCTATCAATACACGTATGCATGAATACATGTAAAAAAATCATGCATAAAACATGTGGATGTGAATTTAATATACGGCGATACTGGCGATACATCACCAGTGTTCCGTATAATTCTGGTTATACAGGTATATCATCATTGTTAAATGAAGCTGAAGGTTGATTTACGTTCATAGTAATAGTGATCACTATGAAAAGTGGTCGTCTTGCGGAAATAATTATTTTATGAGAGATAGCTATAATTGTTGCTAAAAAAACTCGAAACTTTCCCAGTTTTCTCATTTAACCTTTATATTTTTTGATACAGCTAAGTTTTCAATTATATATAAACAGATGGTTTACGAATGAAGCCCTTTTCTGAAATTAGTTTTGTGTATATGGGAATTTTAATAACAAATAACTAAACGAAAAGTATGTCATTTCTTCTTTCTTATTCTAGTTTAATTTATCTTCGGGAAAAAACTTGTGTTCTGAGAAAGTATGAAACTTCCAAGTCAAAGAAAGAATCTGTATTTAATGTGAAATATTTTCTTCCAGCAATAGTTCAGCTTTTTTATGTTTACTCTTAAATATTTGATACTTAATATTTATCACTGAACCATATTTAATCATTATTATCTTTAAATTAAGACTCCATTCAGTGTGAGTTATCGATCTAAAGAATTCAAAGTGTCGCATGTGTGAATCAACTAATGTGAATCGGGAGATGAAGAGTGGTTAGATTGTTGCAATTTTGGAATTCCATTACCTTCTACAGAAAAAAAAATCTGAAAAATTTCAGATTTTAAATTACGTGCAAAGAGGCATTTTTTTAACATTTTGTGTGTTATCTTTATGTATTAAATATCATATTCTTCGCACTTAAATCATAAAATTCAGTTCAAGAGAAATATTGCAAAATTATTTTAAATTGAGAATATATGAGATTAAATTGATAAATCTTTAGAATTTCAGATATACTGCGTCACACGCTGGAGATAAAAATATTTTTTCTGTATTATGTCACTATTGCTCGCTATGAAATACTTGAGTTTGTTAATCAAAAATTCGTTAAAGTTTTACAAAATATGAAATCGATAATAAAACAAATTCCAATTTTCAAATTTGGGCTTCCAGATGCCGATATTCGCAGGAGGCTTACATTATTGAAAATTTTATGGCTCTAGGTACCGTTGTTTTATCACAATGAGAGAAACATACATACATTTATGCAGATTCCTCGATACTTAATTTCTTTAAATATAATACAGGGCGATAATATTTAGTGGCAACAATTTCAAAAATGAAACGGGCATTCAGAGTGAACCGACGCAAACTCGCAAAACGAAAACAATAGTCCTTCAGGGTCAAAGCCTTTTGGGCTTAAAAAAAAGTAA
The DNA here is from genome assembly GCA_000611955.2 of Stegodyphus mimosarum. Lineage (NCBI taxonomy): Eukaryota > Metazoa > Arthropoda > Arachnida > Araneae > Eresidae > Stegodyphus > Stegodyphus mimosarum. The sequence goes on along the minus strand of KK115825.1, from coordinate 583,269 downwards.
AATAATTTTTCTTCTATCTCCTTAAAAATTGGTTTCTTAATAACAGACGATCTACTGCAGCAACGACGATGATATTCGATCCAGATGATGGACTCAGCTCTTAATTATACAGCCGTGTACTGCTGTAAAAGTTGTAAGTTGAGAGAAGTGTTTTATGTAACGTTGAATAATAACAATTTTGTGTTTTAAGAGTATGCGATCTTTATGGAAACGACGCAACCTGCTCTGAGCGTTAACAAGCAGTATCTAATTTTAGAAAGACTGAATGTGTCTACCGTGGGCAAAGCTACTTGACCAGTGTTCACTTTTACATTGTGTTAAGTTTTGCCGTTCTTTTTTCTTATATTTGGCTTTTCTATTTATATGTGGAATGTAAATTGCTGAAAGTATCCAAATAAATCGCTGTAGATATTTTCACTTGTAAAATCGTTTACTGCTTGGAGTTGAAAAGAAGGTTCCTAATTTTTGTTTAATACCTTTTCCCTTCTGGCATGTTTATTCGCGAAATTTGTATGAACTGCTAACACATAAAAATACTATTTCATTTACCTGAAGACACAGAAAAGTATCAAAGGCTTAATTTAATTCTTTGCTTTGAAGTTGGAAAATAATTTTTCTTCTATCTCCTTAAAAATTGGTTTCTTAATAACAGACGATCTACTGCAGCAACGACGATGATATTCGATCCAGATGATGGACTCAGCTCTTAATTATACAGCCGTGTACTGCTGTATATTACTGCTGCGTGTATTGCTGCGTGTATTCTGTACTGCTGCGTGTACTGCTGCGTGTATTCTGATTTATAAAGCAATTGAATATAGAATCACAAGTTCTAAAATTTTATTCTGCATAATAGATAAGATATCACTTTTACATATTTAAAACTGGAAATTTTAAGATTTCAACAATACGATCCATATTATATTATAACCCTTATTATATATATATATAATAATATATGATATATGATGTATGTAATAATATATAATATATGATATAATGATATAGTTTTATGATCTGCGTATCAAATTTTACAATAATTCTTGTCGTTGTTTATTACAATTTCCTCGTGCTGAATCCTCTCTGTTGTCGTTCTTCATCATTCAGTCTTTTCTTCTTTCCAGGATCTGGAAGGAACAAGTATGAGTATATTGAAAATACATTATGATTTAAACTTTCTTAACACTCGGTAGCATTTTACTTTTCTTTTTCTTATTTAACTGTTTATTTCACATTCATTCATTCTTAATGCTAGCTTTAATTTAACTTGCTTTGCCCTGGTTCTCCACTATGTGTGGTGTCCAACGGAAATATTTCATGTTTTTGTATTTCAACACTTCCCCTAACCACAATGATTTGTTAGAATTCGATCAACCAACTCTGACACACCCTAGTCTATCATACTAAAACTCGATGAGCTATGTTCATCATTCTTAAGTGTGGGTGGAGAACCCTAAAAGCCGCATTTATTCTAATCTTCCCCCTCATTCAACTTTTCACATGCAGGCTTTCGCTCCATCGCATGATTTTACCTTCTGTTTAACTTTAGCTTTTAACTCGTTTCTTTTTAGCATTTACTTTTAGCATCTAAAATTTTATGCTTTTAGACTAAATTCTACTTTTACATAGCTTTTAAGTATTTACATATAGTTACAAAATTCTAATACATACGATTTTTTACAATTTACAATAAAAACTCGGTCCATGTCAAGGAATCCATAGCAGTCAATCTTCGTCTTTGACTTGTTCGGCTCTCCTCCATGGTGCCCTTTCTTTTTTGACCTCTGTAAGCCGGCATTTTGGGGTGACAATATCCGGGTTACTGTCTTTTCCTCTTGGCACCTGGATGTCTGGTTTTGGCGACCCCCCGTCTCGGTTCTTGCTTGAGTTTTTTCTGCTGGTCCAAATCTTTTTGTTCTTTTTGTTGCCTCTTTTTTCGCAGAAACGGCGGCCTTGTTTTTCTTTGGATATTCGGAACTGGACGCGGTTTCCATGACTCGGCTTGTCTGCTGTGAGATCTTGTTACTGGTTTTTTCCTCTTGCTATCTAGCAAGCATTCTTTACGAAACGTAGTTTCGTGCTTAACCTTTTTCTCTGCTGGAGTCTGGAGATTCTCTATCCTTCATTTCGAGATCTTTGAATAACTTGTAGAAGGGCTTGGTTCCTCGGCAGTTCTCTACTTCTTGGGTGGCGGAGCAGACGGTCTTACTTCTGGACCTTCCAATTGTTGGGAACTTGAATCCTGCAAGAAACTTTTGAGCACTTTAAAATCATTCTTCTCGTAGTACTTTTATACCTGGTCGGGACTTGCTTTACAGGTTTACCCTCTCTCGTTCTTAAGGTATAATATGGCTCCCTTGATTTCCTGAATAACATAAGGACCTTCAAATCTCGGAGCCAATTTTGCGTTGAAGTTCTCTGGTGCATTTGATAAACAAAATTTTCTTTTTAAAACTTTGTCCCCCACTTTAAAATCTGCTTCACGGCGTTTTCGATCGTAATAGAGCTTCTATCTGTTTCTTGCCGTATCCGAATTTTTAACCGCCTCATGAATAAATTTTTGCACGTCTTTTTGTCTGAATTCTTGTTCCCTTTGTTGAACAAAGAATAATTTATCTAGTGATGTTATTAAGTTACGCCCTAAAATAATTCCGCTGGCGTTTTTCCAGTGGTGTCATGACTTGCTGTTCTTAAAGCATAAACTAACTCATCTATGTAGCCATCCCAGCGCTTGTGATGTCTGCTAACATAACTTCGAATTATTTTTACAATATTTTTATTAACCCTCTCCGCGATGTTTGCTTGTGGTCTGTACGGAACCATCTTGATATGGCGTATGCCAAATCCGGAGCAAGTGTTCTAAAAAAATTGACTAAATTGTTTGCCGTTATCTCTAATGACTTTTATCGGTGCACTGTATCTGAAAATGTACCTGTGTAAGAATGCATCTGCAACTGTTTTGGCTGATGCACGTTTAAGTGCAACAATTTCTGCCCACTTTGAAAAAATGATCTACAATTACTAAAAGACAACGATTTTTATTTATCTCACTCTGGGGAAAAGGACCAAGGAGATCTCTGCCAATATTTCATTCGGAAATGTAGCGCGAATGCTATTTAAGTACCCGGCCGGGCTGTAATTAATATCATTAATTAACTGATATTGATTGCAGGACCTGACATATGCAGTTACTATTTTGTATAATTGCGGGAAATATACCGCCTCGCGTACCCTTTTTATAGTTTTTCTGACC
>KK115825.1:567448-579992 GCA_000611955.2 Stegodyphus mimosarum | reverse complement strand
GATGTTGGCTCGTCGTGTAATTCTTCCAAAATGCTCAATCGAATCGAGGCTGGGATGACTAGCGTATATTCGAAGTTTTGTTGATTTTCTTTTGTTGATTTAGAATAAAGCAATAAATTATCTATTATCTCATAGTTCTGTGCTATACTTCTTATTGCGACCACATGTGTGTGTTGAAAATTTTCAGGGTCTTTTAAATGCGCATAAATACTTCCAAATTCAGGTTCAGCTTTCAATTCAGCAATAATTATTTCTCTAGAATCTAAGATTTTTAGAAGTTAACACAGCGCATTTGAGTTCATTCCATTCATCGTCCAGTTTTATTCGGGATAGTGCGTCCGCGGCATTATTTTCCGTGCCTGGTTTGTACTTAATTATTAGGTTATATTCTTGCAGTTTTTCTTATTAACTTGGGCGTTCGATTTTTTCCCGAGTAAAGTCTACCAACGGCCGCATGAACCGAAAAGACTGTTACTGGTGCTTTCCCGAAATAAACTCGAAACTTCTGTACAGCCATTAATACGGCTAACGTTTCTCTCTCCGTCGCTGTATAATTCCTTTGGGTAGAGTTTAATGTTTTACTAAAAAATGCTAAAGGATGCCCATTCTGCATGAGCACCGCACCTATGGCATAGTCCGAAGCGTCGGCTGCAATTTCTAAACTTCCGTCACCTTCCGGGAATTTCAAAACAGGGGCATTGATGAGCGCTTCTTTTAACTTTTCAAAAGTTGCATTCGCCTCTGCTGTCCACGTAAACTTACTTTTCTTTTTATAAGTACTAACAACGGTTCTACAATATTAGCGAAATCCCTTATGAATGATCGATAATAAGAGCATAACCCAAGGAAAGAAGACCGTTTCTTTGCGGTTTTAGAAGGGGGAAACTTTTGATAGCCTTTAACTTTGAATCTTGAGTTTCTATGCCCTTTTGCGAAATTTTATATGCTAAGTATTTAAGTTCCTTTGTCGCGAACTTGCATTTCGATGCGTTAATTGTTAGACCGACCTCTTTTAATAACGAAAAAGCTTCCTGCAAGTCCTTAATATGCTGCTCCAACGAACTACTTGTTATAATTATATCATCTAGATAAATTAAAGTCGATTTTCCTAGGACAGGCTTTAGAACAATGTCATAGCTCTCTGAAATGTCGACGGGGCCCCACACAGCCCAAAGGGCATGCGTAAAAATACATAAGTGCGTGATTTTGTAATAAATGCGGTTTTATGTATATCTTCCGGTTTCATAGCTATATGATAGTAGCCCGATGTTAAATCCAAAGTAGTCATATATCTGGTAGATTTAATCTTTCTAATAGTTTCCTCAATCACCGGCAGAGGGTAAACCGCGAACTTCGTAAAGCTATTTGACTTCCTATAATCAATAGCAAACCTCCAAGCTTTTTTATCTGAGGGCGGGAAATCATTCTTTTTTCTACATAGTACCCCTGGACTCGCGTAATCACTATTTATGGGTGAAATAATCTGATTTTGCAGCATTTCTTTTATGTGTTCCTCAATAATGAGATCTTTCTGTTTATCATACTGTAGGGTTTGGCCCTACAGGGTTTCTTGCATGTTAATTGTATATCGTGTGTTAAAATTTGACAATTACCAAGCGGTTCTGAAAACAAATTTAAAAAAGTAATCACCACTTGCTGTATGGCTTGGCTTTCTTCAAGAGTCAAATGGCTTAAATCCAATTCAGGTTCTATCACCGCCTCCACCAGCCGCTGTTGCATCTCCAGCGTAATTGCATTTTCCTGAAAATCCAATCTGGCTTTAGCGGACTTTAAGAAATCCATTCCTAAAATCACTGGTTTCTGTAAATTTTTCACCACAAAAAAAATATTTTAAGGTTTTCTTCCTTTAGCTGCACTTTTAATGATAATTTTCCGACACATTGACAGATTTTTCCTTAGGCGGCTATAATTTCAATGTTTCTATTTTTAAATAAACGTAGTCTACGAAAGCTGTCACTGTAGAATTTGTAGCTCAAGAAGTTTTCTTGCGCTCCTGTATCCACGAGCCCTTCTACCGGGACTTCGCCGATCAGGACTTGGATAAATGATAACTGGGAATTCTTTACCACGACCGTGTTTAGGTATCTTCTTGAGAGATTATGCAAAATTTCAGGGGTCTGGACCCTCGCTTTTACAGGCGTCTTTACTCGTTTAAAGCTTTCTTCTGACCTTCAGTCTTCTGTGTACACAGACGGTTTTCTTAAAATTTCTTCTTCGCGTTTTGACCGTCGGTCTTCGGTGAATTGGCTTGATAGCTCATTCCTCCATAAAGAATGTTTCGTTTTTGTAGCCGCTTGGTTTGAGAACTGTTTTCGGGAACCTTGAAGATATGCTGCCCCTCTTGATTTTTTCCTCTATTCGTCGGTTTTGGAACTTGACCGCCAACCCGAAGAGTTCTTGCAAGGAGCTTGGATTTCGGATTTCCATAAAGTCTTGGACAGCAGGTAGTAATCTGGGTAAAATTATTTCAATTACCTCGTTGTCGAGTTTCTTCCCATACAGCATATTTACCAGCTTGACTTTCCGCAAAATAAACTGAGTTAAATCTTCGATATTACGATTATAAAAACTGTAAAGTACAGCTTCCAGCTTTGCTCGGTCTTTCACTATGGGGAATGCTTTTAACAACGATGCTTTAAAATTTTCAACGTGTATAGTTGCCCTCCAAATTCCCCTAATAAAAATTTTCCAATGTTTTTCCACCATAGAGCGGTTTTCCCTTAACGCAGACGTGGCGATGGCAAATTTGTCTTTCTGGCATAGGATACACCTTTAAATGATTCTCTAGGCCTTCTAAAAATATCGCCACAGAATTTTTTCCGTCAAAACTGACGGTTGGCTTGACAGATGCCCTTATAGTTTGGATTAAATATCCAAACCCTTCCAACTGGTTGGCGATAATTGCTTTTGGAATTCTACCGGAACTTCCACCAAATTATCGGCCATTTGAGTTCGTGAGATTTTCGGGCGCCAAATGTAAGATCTCGCTGCCCCAACGTGTCCGAAACTGGTGTAGTGACTGCTACTATGGTTGAATTTAGACAGAAACGTAAGAAGGGGTTGAAGCCATTTTTATTTTATCTTTAAAATGACAAAGGCTTCTACTTGACGCTCACAAACTGCGCTAACCCGGCGGTTTTAACTAAATTAGAACGTAAAATCGAAAGTAATAACTAGGTGAGCAAATATCAAAGCACTACCGATAAGGCTCTGAGATCCTAAACTAACCGCGTTTTTAATTACCTCTGAGATTCAGCAAGATTACTGATTAAACAGTTGAAAAATAGCACTTCTGCAAAGCTAGGCACCCAGGCCGACACGCACCGATCTGAAATCTACCGAGCAACCTCACTAGTGTAACTTCAAAGCAAGACTCTCACACTCCGGTTTCGTCTACTATTTAATTCAACTAGTTTCCGTTAAATTTGAATAAACTGCGCGTGTTACTGCAATTTACATACTCTGACACGGGCATTTATAGGGGAAAATGAAGGCTAAACAGGAAAGATAACTTAAAATAAATGTTAGTTAAAATAAATATAAACCCTACAATCGTATAAAGAATTTTTATACTTCACACTGAGTCCTTCGTGATGTAAAACAAAGCACGTCTGGCTGGCAACATCGAAGATTAGGAGGGCGAATCCTTACCAGGGCAAAGCTGAATTCCCACGTTTCCGGCTGCAAAAACCTAACAGACTCGTCAAGGGACACCCAGACTAAAAATGTGTTGGCCTATAACTAGTCATGAACTGGATTTAATGGATTATTTACCTTCCTCTCTTACCATTTGCCGTTTAAGTGGAGGAGAATATAAAGATCTATTCCTTTTCCCTGTGCACTCTTGCGTTGTGTAACTAGTAGCTTGCCCGAATTTCAGTAGGAAAATCCGTGATTCTAACTCAGGGGAGAGCATGGCTCTGATTTTCCTTATCTCTAACTCAGCTTAATATTTCTATCATCTTCTCTTGGAAATGTTCATAAAATTATTGCATGCATAATTAACGCTAGTATAAGTAGCATAATGCAAAATATAAACACATTTTAGAACAATGGAATTTTTATTTTTCATTGATTATTAAAACATAATTTAAAATATTTTATATTAACCTATTACGTATTTGTTTTTCCTCTTGTCAAAGATACATGATAACAGTTATTCGATTAGAAATCACAATTCTATCATGCAAATTAGAAATCAGCATATGTTTGAGACAGCATTACAACTCCATCCGATTTATTAGGGTATGGAGATTTTATGCTTTACTTTATCCAATTTTTAGTATCTATTTTATGGTTGAAAGAACCCTGCCATTCCCTCTTCTTTCGTTGAAGTGTACGCCATCACAAGTCATTGAACATTACGAATATGAAGCAAAAACCTTCCACGTAGAATGTACCCTCATCTCAAAAGCCCAAGCACCCATATTCTCGTAACTAAGATAATTGAATTCTGAATTGTTTTCCTCCACATTATCATTCGGGCATTTTGCATTTCATGGTAGAATATAAGCGTCTATTACGTACCGGTACCTATATAAATGGGTGTTTAGATTTCCAACTGAATGAATTGCTTCTTCATTATTGTGCCAGGTTGAATCATAGTAACATGAAACTTTCTTTATCTGAAGACTAGAAAATCAGATATTCATATGCGTATAAGTTTATTACCTTTCTTATATGCTCTCTTCCAGCATTTTCTTTCAGTATTTCCTTCTTACGATTAGGTCAATGAATTTTATAATTTCCCTAAACTATGATAGTTATGATACTTCAATACCTAAAGTTTTGATGCTTCAATACTGAGAGGTAATGAAGCATCAAAACTTTTAAATCAGATCTTTTCTTTGATATCAGAACATTATGCGTAATAATTTTTAAAGTATATACTGCGTTGAGGATATCTCAAACTATATAACAAATTGAACTTGTGAAACTATTTTAATGAATTTAGGGGTAAGTTCTAGTATCTAAGGATGTCTGTTTAGATAACGAGATACTGAGGAAGATTTTTACTATGCAAGAATCTTACATTTGTAAGGTTTTATATACAAAGAAATCCCACCCATGTTTTTACATCGACACATTAAATACAATATGAAGATATATTTGTTAAATGTTATTTGTAAAACGATGGGAATTATAATACCACATAATGAAACCGTAAGACCCGGATTTATGACTATAAAATTTTTCAGAACAAACTTTTAATACGTGTAAAATAATGCATGGCTTCAAGAAGGTCATTAGACATGTTACTTCAAGCAGAAGACATGAAGACTGAGCAATGTCCCCTGTGGGATTCGATTTCCGGATCTCCAATCTCTGATAACGGAGGTGCTTCTGAGCAAGAAACTACTCCAGCGGCCTTTGCGGAGTAATGGATTTGCCACGTTTCTGCAAGTGCGCGCGGTTCAACAAGCTGCTACCTTTCTGCGCATATGTAAGAAACAATAGTTACTAATCTGTGCATGTGCGAGAAACAAACTGTTAACGATCTAATGGGTATCTCATAATTGCATGGTTTCAGTATAGCGGTTTTTCATTGTAAAATCTGCATAATGCTTGCTGTTCTTAACTTAAATATATACATATATATATATATATATATAAAATAAACTGCCTTTAAAATTGTATTAAGTTTAATTATATTACAAATGGTTCGTTGAATTATGTTACTATTTTAATACTGACAAAATTGTACCGATTATTATCATAAAAGAAAATTTTTATTAAATTCCTTCTATATGTATAAAACCCATGTCTTGCGTTGTATAGATATGAATGAATTCCGGATGTATCATTTACAGTAGTCAATATCGTTTTCAATGACGTTTATAACATCTGGTAATAAATCACATTTTTTTAAGCTCAAATTGCGCCTACGCCATTTTCTCTCGCCAAGGTCGTTACAGAAGACAAATACCAAAAATACTTTACCAAGCTGACAAATGAACAAAGTAAGAGTTATAAGCCCCAATCATCTGCGTCGTCGATGTCTTAAAATGTGAGACTTAATTTTACAAAATAAGTTATTACCCCTCATACATACTGAATGAGTCCTATAAGAAAAGACATTTTAACAAATAATCGCTGTAGAAAGACCGGATTTAATATAATCATATCAAATATTAGTGTTTTATACACTTTTTCGGCATTGAGTGATGGTTATACAAGATTTTGACTGTAAACATCAGTATCCTAATGTTGATCAGAAGTTTTAATGATAGCAAAAATAATTTAAAAATGTTTTTAATTATTTTTTAAAAAATGCCTGCTTTTAACATGTATTATATTTTGTAGTATTACAATAACGGAAGCTAGGTGAAGGACAATATTCAACAGGGAAAAAATGTTACAAATTTTGAAGAGGAAAAAGTATTGTAGCTGCAGTATTCCAGTTTAATTACGATACTTAAATTTATGTTTCCTGTTTGCAAGATGGAAATTAAGTTTGCCTATACCTCCTTCAGTATTGTACAATTACATATTGTTGCGTGCGTACAGTTGCGTAAAAGATTGAATGCACAAGTCTGATCAAAAGTTAACAAAGTTTATTTTTATTACAAGAAATAAAACAAAATGCTGAAATCGTTCCTCACAGATACACTCACGTTTGTGAAAATTGCAACACCATGAAGGACTTACGCGAGTGAGCTGAAATTTTCAGGAAATGCAAAGTAGCGCATGATATGCAAATGATTAGAATTGCAAATCCGTAGCGCATGCGTATGCTGAGCAGCGCCCTCTGAACGGCTGATGGATCCGAATAAATAGACGGCTGTAGCGAGGCGTGTATGGTTATCGGTGGTTATCTGCTAGTGGTAAACGTTAACTCAATCTGTACTTATGCCTCGTCGACGAAAGAGAGCGAGATTTGAACAACTTACAGAGTTTGAACGAGGGAGAATCATCGGCCTTCGTGAAGCTGGATTGTCGTATCGTGCAGTAGCCTCTCGTGTGCAGCGTAACAGCAGCACAGTGATGCGCGTTTGGAAGCAGTGGACGGACGAGTGTCGGACAACTCGGAAATCCGGGAGTGGACCCCGAAATGTGACGTCAGCTCGCGATGATAGACACCTGGTCCGCATGGCGCGGACGGACCGTACAGCTTCCTCTAGACAATTGGCAGCACTGTGGTCAATAGCTACAGGTGTTTCATTGTGTGCTTCATCAATTCGTAGACGTCTGCTGCAGTGTGGACTGCGCGCACGGACTCCTTTATACAGGATCCCCCTAACGCACGACCATCGCCGCCTGCGGCTACAATGGGCCAATCAGCATAGAGACTGGCGTGCTGATTGGCAGCATGTCGTGTTTTCTGACGAATCCCGCTTTAATTTGTGGTACCATGATGGCCGCATTCGTGTCAGACGCTATGCCGGTGAACGCCACCTTCCGGAGTGCATTATCGAACGCCACAGTGGACGAACACCCGGAGTTATGGTCTGGGGCGCCATAGCATATCATAGACGATCTCAATTGCTACGAATTGTGGGCAATCTGAACAGCAACCGGTATATCCGTGAAGTTCTACAGCCCGAAGCTGTTCCCTTCCTTCAAAGCTTGCCAGGCGCTGTATTTCAACAGGACAATGCCCGCCCTCATACTGCTCGGATTGTTAAATCCTTCTTTGCAGCGCAGCAGGTACAGCTTCTTCCTTGGCCTGCGTGTTCCCCGGATATGTCGCCAACTGAACATGTGTGGGATGTCATTGGTCGGCGTCTTGCTCGTGATCCTCGTCCTGTTGCGTCTGCAGACGAACTTTGGGTACGCGTACAAACGATATGGAATGCTCTTCCTCAGTCAGACATTCAAACTTTGTTTGACTCCATGCCACGTCGTGTAGCAGCACTTATTGCGGCGCGTGGTGGCCACACAAAATACTGATTCTGATCTCTTTTTCTTGTTTGTTTGCTTTGAACATTTAATCATTTATTTGTACCACTACCACTCAACTGTGTATTAAATTGCATTCAATTATGACGATTCCTTCTTGGTGTTGCAATTTTCACAAACGTGAGTGTATTTGTACAATATCACAATATCACACAGTAGTTATATTTTAAACTACTAAAACGTTAAATAGAACACAATTCAAAGTGCAGAGAAAGCTAATCCGATCTCACCGCGAATTCGCTACAATCAACAACAAAAACTTAGTAAACAACTACAGTTCACTTAAAACAACTGAACTTGTTTCTCTGGAGCTTTTTAAAGCTTTTTAGTCAAGCACGAGAACCTTTTAATGGTTGATAATTTTTATTTTCTCAAGGTTTCTTGAAAGCAAAGGAGTACAGTTACGAGATAGTATTTTTACATTTACTGCGAAGCTTTCTCTTAAAACTCGTCATGCGCTACATTACACGGCGAAATAAAACAATTTTAGCTAGCTAAATGGAAAATCCGTAACAATATGTACAATTATATGTAGTACTATAAATAGTCATTGAACCGTCTATACCTGAGATCAAAAATAATAAACAGATAATTAATTAATTTAATTTTACACAATGTTTTCATTATTTTCGACAATTTTATATCTTCATATATCTTAATTTATCTTCAAGTTCATTTATTGAATATAAACCGCTCTACTTATGTAGAGCATGAAACTCATATCCGACTGATTTTCTAATTTATGCTGATTTGCTCCTTCTCAAGACATTTGCGTAGAGTTTCAGAGAATACCAAATGTGATTATACAAATTCATAGCATTGACTATTAATTGTATGCTTAAATATTAAACAACAGGGAAATGGGATACAGAAAAATTAGAACACAGCGTTCCTTTAACAAAAATAAACAATTTCACTTGCGAGAGCAAACATCTTAGCTGTATAATATTTTTAAATAGAGCATTTATCACGAAAGTAATGTTTACAGAACGAAAGCCTATGACTTTCTCAGTGTATAGAAAATGAAAAAGTACAACTTTCTGAAAAGATTTATTTGTAACTTTTTCTAGAAGTTCAGTATTTACTGTTGCCTAAGTCTGGTATCAACTATTCAATTGCCATCAGATTTTAGATTATTTTAACTAGTAGCCCTACATTCAATGTTCTTATTTATAAAATTATTTCTGTTATATACAAACTTCTTTGAATGTAACAACATAATTATATCTTGAGCGAAATGTGTATCAGAATTTGCTTAGTCGTTGTACTTCATTTTCACCAACTACATAGCCAAAATTAACTTTTCTAAGCGAATCGTATTTTTCTTCATTACAGCAATAGATAGATTTTTGCTTTATCCGCACAACAATAAATTGAGATAACTTACCTACCTTTTTAATTCAAGAATTATTAAATCTCTTTTACATTAAAACAAAATTTATAACCAATCAATATTTACGAGAAATGTTCGAGAGCTGTTTTATTTCTCTGGCAGTTAAAGTAATCAACAAGAATGTACAAACAAGAAACCGGCTCTGGTGTCTCGCGAAGAGTCTTTGTGCTTGGGTGAATATACCTTGGTTTAAGAACCGAATAATTACAAATTCGATTCATAGTTGCATTTTAACCGATTAAATGCAAAAAAGGAAGAATGCAGTAAAATACAGAAACTTATATGTTACGGTATTTTTTTATCACGTATCTCTGTTTTGCTAGCTTCTATGATGACAGTTTGTAAAAATAAAAAAAAAAGTTTAGCCTAAAAAGCTGGGGCAAAAATCTCTACAAAATGAGAAAAGTTGAGAAGCGCCGAAGAACACTTCATTTTCCCTCATCTTTTACGAGTACACTCCTAAGCAAGATAAGATGACGTGTGACATGTCCTCTGATCCCTCCCAATCCTGCTAGGGGCTTCAGAAGATTTGGATCCCCTTTGCAAAGTGGGAAAGGCGAGAAAGAGAATCTTATTTTTCTTATACAGCAGTTCAATATGCTGCTCACATAGCACAGTCTATCAGGCCATGAACAGGAATCTGAGGTATTCTAGAGATCACAAAGAAATGAGTGGATTCTACATTTGCGGGTCTTCTGGAAATTTTCCCAGATATTGTACTAAGTGTATCTTTCTCAGAAATATATCTTTTAGAGAAGAAGTCTTAAACTTGTCACTGAAAGTCTAACAATGATAATTCTGCCATTTGTTTACGTTTGTGTTTTCTGATTTTTTACTGTGCAATGCTCCATTTTCGGTGTCTTCCCAATTTTTGTATTATTCCATTAGGTAGGGTAATTCAAAGTTTTTAACAGATTTTGATGATGATATTCGCTAACTAAATAAGAAAACTGCCACTCAGTGTTAAATATGGATTCATTTAAATAAACTAAGCTTTATAACCATTTAAGCTTTCTTTTAAAATATTTTCATTTTAACAAATGAAAATTTTAATATATTGGATTATTTAATTAGAAAATTAATCGTATTAAATAAGACGCAATATTGAAGGTAAATAAACTTAGTTTTCGCAAAATAATAATTGTTTTTAAATTTATTCAAAAGTATTGTTTTTAATAATTAATTCAAATTACTGAGTGGTTCTATACCAGTACGCAGTTATAAGTTAGGCAAACTGGAAAAAAATCGTTAACGTCTTATATATTAGAGTATTGTTAAACTCTTTAAAAAATTTATGGAATTTCCATACATCTCAAAGTTTTACAGCGAATTTTTATTAGCAAAAAACTGGATGTATGGATTTATAGCAGATATTTTAGTAGTATTAACTAATAAACCCTCTGCAACCAATATATACTAATAGCTAAAAATCCATAGGTCTAAATAACAGTTTTTACTAAATACCATTATAGAGTGTACAGACATTAGGTTCTTTCGAAGCAGGATAGGTGACAAATGAGCAATATTCTCACCGGGACTAGAACCACGAACCTCTCGAATACGCACCTAGAGTGTTGATCATTACACAACGAAGGCATGCTAAGAAGGTGGGAAAAATACCTTATATGCTCCCCCTTTTAAAAGGCGACTAGGGATTAGAGGATCCAATCGGCAAATCCTGGTGGTGGAGAATCATCACCCACCAACGGTTTTAGTTCGGACGCCACTGTAGAGGCATTAGGTTTTTTTCGAAGCAGGAGAGATGAAAAATAAGCAATGCCCTCGCCGGCAATCGAACGACGGACCTCTCGAATACGCGCCGAAAGTGCTGACCATCACACCACGAAGGCATGCTAAGAAGGCGCGAGAAATACCTTATAAGAGAAGCTCTGTGTAGCTCATTTCCATAAAGTAATAAATCTGCGACTAAAAGACGGTATGAGGTGTAAAACAAAAGTCGCCGTGTTTTTGCGTCTGGATTCGAATCCACGGATCGGGATTGAAATTTTATTTTTATAGTCAATTTTCAATACTTAAATGCTCAATCTCTCTATACCTCACAATAAATCGTTGGGATAGTACAAGCACAAGTTTAAGCAAGACCAGCACCTATGCATCCAAATAGCTATATTAGGTATCGGCTTGACCTTGCTACCTGCAAATTTTCGCCCCGCAGAGAATTCTGAGACTACCCCAGAGAGCATTCGGAGGGTTTCCCACCCCTTGTAACCAGCCACCAGCCTTTTGAGACAATTCCGGTTAGCCGTGCATTTTGAGTGCCTGTTTGCCACACAAATACTATACGCTTACAAACGTTCATGGCTTGAAACAATGATTATTTTTCATTTTCTCAATGCAAATATTAAAAAAAATATTTTGCGGTTTCTACAACCTAGTGTTTAGTTGTATTAAATATGTGCGCATATAAATATTAGATTATAAAATGGTTAGCCTTTTTATTATCAAAATTTAAGTTGTAATACTCTAATTCTAAAATTTAGTGCAAAATTTGGACCTGTTTAAGACAGATCAATTTCTTTATGTCTGATCTTATTTCACTTAGTTTTAACCGTAAATTAGGATCCACTTTTAATTTTGTATTTATTTTTCAAATATAACATGAAAAAATATCCTTGTTCGCACAAATATGTGATAAAAATTTAATAGCTTTGTTTAAAATGGCTGTAGAGACATAAGGTTTTTTAGAAGCAGGAGACATGAAAAATAAACAACGCCTTCACCGGGAATCGAACCACGGACTTCTCGATTACGCGTCGAGCATGCAGACCACTACACCACGAAGGCATGCGAAGAAGGCGGGAGAAATACCTTATATACTCCCCCTTTTAAAGGGCGACTGGGGTTTTGGGGACCCAATCGCCAAATCGCGGTGGTGGAGAATCATCATCCACCACCTTTTTAGTTCGGGCGCCAGTGTAGAGACATTAGGTTTTTTTAGAAACAAGAGAGATGAAAAATATGCACTGCCTTCGCCGGGGATCGAACCACGGACCTCTGAAATACCGGCTCAGTGTCCTGACCATTACACCACGAAGGCACGCTAAGAATGCAGGAGATATACCTTATATGGCTTTAAATTCTTTTTTTCGGTTCAGCCAAAAGTTATTTTCGGTTCAACCAAGTGTTCTGGGATTCGTATTCGGGTTCTTCGGTTGGGCAGTTAGCGTTACTAACCATTAACCCGTCTGGGCGAGAGAGGTAGGTGTAAGA
>KK115825.1:522613-542720 GCA_000611955.2 Stegodyphus mimosarum | reverse complement strand
AGTATTTGATAAGTATTTGTATTTAATAGCATTTGTATTTGATAGTATTTGTACTTAGTATTTGATAGTATTTGAATTGTATTTAGCGTTGGATAGAATTTAATTTGCTGAAAGTAACTTATTGGAATTATTGTTTATTTTGTTATTATAAAGTAATGTTTATTAGAACACTGAGGCCTTAGTTGTAAGTTTGGCTTCCTGTCCAAGGATTGTACTGCCCGGGACGTGCAGTACTTGGAAAGGGGGCAATGTTACGAATTTCAAATTTATTTGGATATTTATTTAGAATTGTAATTAAAATTCCTTTTTATTTCCCCGTGCAACGCAGACAATTTTTGAAGAGAAAGCTACGTCGAAAAAAAAATAGCAATAAAAATAAATCAGCGCGCGCATTTAATGCTTAATAAATAAATATCTCGTAATTACTGTTGCCATCCAGAAAAATCTAGAAAAATCGTGATTGTTCTACTGATAATTTAAAAGCTTATAAAAGCCGAGGTGAAACACCTCATCTCAGTTGTAGCTGTTATACTTGTAGCTGTAAAAAGCGAACTGCTGTTTGTTTACTTAATGCTGTATTGATTGTAGCGATTTCGCTGTGAGATAGAACTATTTTATCTGTTTTGAACTGAATTTTTGCTAAACGTTTGAGATATTGTGTTATTGTGCGAAGATTTGTGAAGAAATATTTCAGCATTTTAATTTATTTCTTGTGGAAAGAATAAATTTTTGTTAACTATTTAACGACTTGTGCATTCAGTATATAACGAACCCGTATGCACGTAACAATATGTAGAGATTTTAATTTAATATATTTCTTGCATTTTTTTTTGTATTTTAAAATATTTATATTTTTGTTTTCTGTATTTCATTTCCGGCAGCAGTTCAATCCTTAAATACCTCGATTATTTTTCGATATTTACAATGGACTGGAGATGATAGCCTAGCAACAACTTGGCAAGAGCTTTTCCGCATAACGTAAAAATGATATTGTTACGAATTTTGTAACCAACCAGATACATGATTTTAGTACATGAAATTGTTCTATTTTTTGCGTAATGTAACAAGAAAAATTTAGACAGAAAAGCTATGCCGAAAAAGTAAAGGGTTAAGTATAACATTGAGTAAATGGGTATCTCAGTAATTGGGCGTGGTATCGCCAAGTTGGCAGCAGTTTTGGCGACTAATTATTGTAGCCAAATTTGGCGAAAAATCACCAAAAGTAGACAAATCTAGCGACATTTTGGTCCGATCCCTATATCATCGTAATAGTTATTGTAAATGAATAAATGTGATTGATCATTGTATTAGCTGCAACCGTAATTCGACCCTCATATTGTTCTCCAGTAATTTCGAGAAGTAGATAGCACTAGAAATATCTCGGCAGCTAGGTGAAAACTATAAAAAGACGGGGAGCGTATCTGCTCACAGTTGTTGTTGCTGTTAGCTGTTAACTCAGCGTGAGTTTCCAGTACTATATCCAATTTAGCTTCCCTCTTTAGATGCGCTTTGCATTGCTCTGTGTTTAACGCTCATAGTAGTTTGAAGGGTCACTACAGATTGCGCTGTGTGATAATGTGAAGGCTTATTAAAATACTAATTAAAATACTGACTATTTTTTAATATTCATGGTTTTAATTGAATTTCTGTTTCTTGTAGATGTATATGAAAATTTTTCTATTATGAATTTTTGGTTTATTACTCGGCAGCTTTATCACAGGTCATAGTCTTTTTAATTTACTCTGAATTACTTTATTTAGAATTTATATTCTAACTAAATGGCAGCTTTAAGCGCTATTTTATTACCAGCCTCAAAATATTATTTCCAAGAAACTTTCAAAAATTGGATCGCCACTTTAAGCCTAAACTGTCCTAAAAAGAGAATAACACTTTTTACGATAGCCTTCTTACATTCCATCTCTGAATACCCTTCCATCTCTGAATACATTCCATCTCTGAATTGCCTTTCCATCCATTTCGTTTTAAATTTAGCAGGCGTATAAGGTATTTTTCCCGCCTTTATTCCATGCCTTTGTGTGTAGTGGTCAGCACGCTCGACACGTAACCCAGAGGTGCGTGGTTCGATTCCCCAGAGGGCATTGCTCATTGTCTTCTGCTTCGAAATAACCTAATGTGTCTACAGGCGTGTAAGTTCATTTTCATTTCCTTCCTTGGTTTGATCTTTAAAAATGTTTTTTAAATACTAATTTTAAGGATTTTGCCAACTTTGATCTTCTTTTGATTTTGAATTGCTTTTTAATGCTTAAAAAATGTGTAACCTTTGTTTTTAACCATTAAGTTTGAAAATGAGAGCGTCGGGGATATATGTTCTAAAGTAAGCACCACTTTTAGTTGTTTCAAGTTTAGTTTAGTTATGTTTTTTGTGAGTAACTTAAATTTAAAACATTATTTACTAATTTATTTTGTTTATAAATTCTTTTGGCTAAAATGGACTAATTCCTTCTTTTGTTAAGCATTATTTGTGACTATGATTTGGCTCTGCAAAAATTTAATTCGATGCTTACTTAGAAGAAAGACGAAAACACTCTTACTTACTTTAGTTGTTGTTAACTGATGGTAAATTGGTTTATTCCACTTGATAAGTCGAGTAATCTGTGATCAGCCACAACAGCTACTTTCTCAATACTTAAATTTTAACTTTTGGTTTTAGTATTTTTGCGATTAAGAACTTTTCTTTGCAGAGTTTTAGGTTTTTAAAGCAAAAGAGTTTTAGAAAATACCAATATAAAAAACTGACTAATTTTTTTAATATTCTTGGTTTTAATTGAATTTCTGTGGAGATGGTATATGAAAAGTTTTCTATTATATATATATATATATTAATATGAAGTAATAGTATAGTATAGTGCATATATATATATATATATATATATAGACATTATTATATGTTTTATTACTTCACAGTAATATGTATATATATATATGGGACCTCTAAGTTCCACAGCCATCAGACGGTATCATTTGTGAGCCTGCAACAAGAGCGAGGTGGAGATGAGAATGTAAGGGATCACGCAAAGGTGATTATGACAGCGAGAGCGAGTAGGCGCCGAGCGGCTGTTTAAAATACCAAAAGTGATGCAGAACTGCTGTCTTTGTGTCCAACAACCGCGAGATGGCGCTAAGGCACCGGTAACCAATCCAATCTGTAGCCTTTTTCTATATCATTAAATATTTCTGTGGAAGAATATTTCCGTGCTTCTTTAATATATTAAAAAGTGAGGAAGTGCTCTTTACTGAAGGATATCATCTTCAGCTTCCGCCTACATGCATATACTCTGGTGTGCAAAACTTAAGCCGGAGGTGTTTTGTTTGCCATAACTCCACGAAAAATCATCTGAGAGACAGGAAATTCAGAAATGAGAGACATCATTTTGTAGTTAAACAATTACGAAAGCACAGTTGCGAAAAAATGAATATAATGCATACAGTAGGAAATCAAACAAAAAAGTCTTTATTGAACTCATAGTATCGTTACACATGATTGTCTGTACAAGAGTAAGAACAAGAAGCAGATGTTCCTTAGTATGTTCCTTAGTTTCCCCTTATTGCAATGCTGGCTTAGCACCGTCTTTCCGTACTCAGCACCAGATTGTCCAACCGATCTTGAGGTAAGGTTGCCCATTTCTCAATCAGCGTCTCTTTCAGTTTTGGGGTGTTCTCCGAAGGATGTAATCGTGCCTCAAGTCGTCTCCCTAAAGCATACCACACATGTTTCGTGGCATTAAAATCAGAGGAGTACGCTGGCCAATCCGTTCGAGTGATATCTTAACTTTCCAGTAGCTTCTAAACAGCAGGAGTCTGTGGGACCGTGCATTGTCATCCATAAAAACGATGTCTGCTCCAATGACACCTCGAAACAGACGCACATGGTGAAGGATCACCTCCTGATAATAGCGATTTCCGGTTACAGAATATCTGTCGAAAACGTGGAGCTCTGTCCACCCATTCAGCGTAATGCCTCCCTAGACAAGAACTCCGGGACGCCATAACGGTCTCTTTCCGTGATGCTACTGGGATGAAACCGCGTCCCGATCTCTCTCCAAATCAACTGCGTTGAGAATTACTTCTGGCATTAACACGACTCTCATCCGTCAAGAAGAAACGACTCCACTG
Organism: Stegodyphus mimosarum; assembly: GCA_000611955.2. Lineage (NCBI taxonomy): Eukaryota > Metazoa > Arthropoda > Arachnida > Araneae > Eresidae > Stegodyphus > Stegodyphus mimosarum. The sequence continues at coordinate 538,586 of KK115825.1, read as the reverse complement.
ATGAGATGTCCAGTTGTTGTGCTCCTTGCACCACTCTAAACGGTGGCGATGATGGCAAGCTTTCAAACGGATGCAGCGTTTAGGACAGCGAGTGAATAGGCCACTTTGTGAAGGAGTCTGGACACAGAAAACCCTAACACTTGTCGCCCCGTTGCTGTACACAGTTGCTGAGCTTTCGCACTTGCTGACTAATTCGCTTGAAGGACGATATATCGGTCATCCACTGCAGTTGTTTTCTTGGGGCGGCACTGCCAACCTTTCTAACAGCTGTACCTATGGTTTGGAAGGCTTTCCAAGTTCGCGAAATGACGCTTTTGTTGATTCCGAACACTTCAGTTACACTGGTCACACTACGCCCCTCCTCCAGTTTTCCGATCATGCTTCCACGTGTGAAGTCATCCCGGTGATTTCTTCTAGCCGTATTTCAGGAAAATACTAACTTGCACTTAGATCGAATGTCTTTAATTGCGTCTACATCCTATTATAGTCTTGAGCTGAGAGCGTCGACCGCACGCATTTTGCGTAGGCTCACGTCGCCTGTGACGTTCTATTCCTGAGATTTGCATACGCATGGCCTGTCCACTGAATTGCATGTCCATTGTATTGATCGCAAGAAACCATTTTTCTTCAATATAATGGCTATGTGACTAAAATTTGCATTGTTGCTTATGTTTTACTCACCATTGTATATATATATATATTGTTGCGTGCATACGGGTTCGTTATGGATTGAATGCACAAGTCGTAAAAAGTAGCAAATTTTTCATTCTAACTATTATTGATCATTATTCAAGATATTTAGAAGCTATTCCTCTGTCAAATATTACATCTGCTACAATAATAAGGTGTATGATTCTTTATTTTTCAAAATTTGGTATTCCAAAAGTAATTTTATCTGATAATGCTTCAAATTTTTGTTCAGCTGAATTTGAAAAATTTCTAAAAGATCTCAATATTGAACACCGAAAAAGCTCCATTTATTATCCACAGTCTAATGGAATCATAGAAAAAGTTCATCGAACTATGAAAGAAAGCATAGCTTCTTTATCCAATAAGGTAATCGAATGGTCAGATAGATTAGCTTTTTTCAAACTATATTACAACAATTCTAAACACATAGTTACAGGTTTTACTCCCGCACAGTATTTTTTGGGCGAGAACTCAATACACCTCTAGATTTTTTGGGCGCGAACTCAATACACCTCTAGATACAAATAATGAACCGGTAACGGTAGATAATCCTTCACAATACTTGTTACGTCAGAGAGAACACATTAAAGCAACTAGAGAATTAGTGAAACAAAACGAAGAAAAATATTTTCAGTCTCAAAATAAAGTTGTTAAAGGCAGAGAACCACCAAAATTTAATATTGGAGATGAGGTATTTTTAACCACCTCATGCTTTTCAGCCAAAATTCAATGGACCTTTCAAAATAATAAAAAATTTTCGAAATAAAAACTACTTAATTCAAAACATCGAGGACCACAAAACTCAAAAAATTCATTGTAGCAAATTATTCAAAAGAGTTGATCCAAGGTTCAATTTGATTAATTAAGAACATTTATTTCATCGAGCTTGTTTTTCTTGTTCACTAAGTCAGAAAAAATAAATAAATAGAAGACATACACACATTTTTAAGTGTTAGAAATTTAGTGGATCTATTTCCAACAAAAAATTTTTTTTGAGATTTCATGATTAGTTTGGTTGTCTGTTGGCCACCTTCGCTCATACATTTGGTTGGCTGCAGGCTGGTCCGGGTTGACTAATGTAAAAAAAAAAAAAAAAAAAAAAAAAAAAAGTGTGCAGTACACTTAGTGATCATTACAAGTAACGAGCTAGACATGAAAATTGTGCTACTAAAACAAGTTTGAATAGTAAAAAAATATATATCTACATATACTATAACAATAATAAAAAGAGGAAGAAGAAAATTAATGTGTTCAAAAAAAATGAAATTATAGAGTAATTGGTCTAGATGAATTTAGTAAATTCAAGGGCAAATTGATGTTATTCAGAAGAATTTATAGAATCTGTATAATTAGAAACTTGTCAAAAAAATGATCATTAATGCAGAGTTGTGTTTAACAGTGAAAATGTATGAATGTAAAAATAGGTATTAGCTTACAATTTCCATTTACAAAGAGAAAATTGTAACTTGACTACAGATTATAATGAAAGTGTATGCTGTAACTATATGAGTAACTTGTATATGTATTAGTTATTAATTTTTAATTGTGCTTCATATGTGTAGCACTTATCCCAGACAGTGAAATTATGATAAAATAATTTTTGACTATTTTTCATTTGATTTAACTATTATACCAGATCATACTTGTAATGAGTGTTGTGCGTCAGTAAAATTTATCGTGCAATGAACTGTGTTTCGGTAAAATTTATCATGCAGTGTTCAGCGTCAGTGAAGATCATGCGATGACCTGTGCTTTTTCTTTGGCCGGAGGGAATTGTGCTAGTAAGCCGGCATCTATCATCAAACTATCGCTTCAAGAATCGTCATCGTTTCGTCCAAGCCCTTGGTGGCAGTTGTTGGACAGGTTTCTGCCTCTTCGCTGCTGGGAGTTCAAGGGTGAAGGTCGGGCTTCGGCCTGGCTCTTCACCGACTGTCTCTTCACCTACGACATCGTTTCATGATGCACGTTTAATTCTCCTGAAAAGTCCGATGATATGGTTCCTGATTTATAGAAAACCAACTGTAGTTTTTTTATTGAAAATATTTATTCTATATGCAGTTTCTGGAAATTCATCCAGGATGGAATGACTTTTTTAAGCAAGAATCATGAACGCTCTCATTGTGCAATATAAGGCTCATCCATTGTCTATCGCCACGTGGTGCACTGCTCCCAAATTAATTCACTGGTGAAGCTTCAAAATCAGAAGAAATTTCAAGACAAGTTTATTGCTGCTCAACATATATCTTCGATTCCAGGTTTTTTGATTTATAGAAAGCGATGCAAATGGATAGTGCTCTAAGTGTATCGTTAAACGAATGGACGTTCTGAATTTATAGTAGGACCATAGTTATGATCTGATTATTTAATTGTCTTGTCTTATTTGTGTGAGCTCAGCAGCAAAATTTTTGATAGGAAAAATAAATAGAGTAAATTGTAGATGATTAACTTGTATTTTCTTCTTCAACTATCACAACGTCTGGGGTAAGTACTTGATTTTGCTATCCTCTGTAGGTCACATATTTTATCCCTATCATTCGGGTTATTGCGGAAACAACGTGATGTACTCTTAATCACATGTCTTAATCCTATACTGGGTAGTTGGATTTCTTCATTCTTACTCGCGGTTCATCGCTGATAAAATTAATATTCAAAATTTTGGTTATCACTTACACACTAGAATAATTATAATTAATATTTCTCATAACCTACAGAAATTAACACAATTTTCATTACATAAGAAATTAAAATATTTAAGTATTTTTACTACATATAAATATTTTCACTACAATAAGCTTTTTAATTATCACTAGAACAATCACGATTTTTCTAGATTTTTTTGGAAGGCTACAGTAATTATGGCAACATTACGAGATATTTATTTATTAAACATTAAATGCACACGCGCTTTTATTTTTATTTCTTCTACGTAGCTTTCTGTTCAAAAATTGTCTGCGTTGCACTGGAAAATAAAGCAATTTCAATTACAGTTACAAATAAATTGCGAAACAAATATGAAATCCGTAAAGATAAAAAGTATATGCATCAAAATTATAATTTAAACTAATGGTAACTCTTTGATTCTGCCTCTCTGTTCTAAAAATCGCCATAACTTCTCTGGATTGCGTCATATCTAGATTATTCCATTTTGCATGGCCTGCGCAGCGCTGATGACGTAATCATTGGAAACTGAAACTTTTAACTCAAATCAAAACCTTTCTGATCGTGTACTTTCGTGCATATTGGATAAGTACGCACTTCAACTTCTCTCTGTCCGTTGCTTGGTCGCTATTTCGTTGCGCTCGCTTTCTATCCCAATAATGTTCAAAAAGTAAATGTTCTTGAATAGTCACGACTAGAGTGCCAAGTGATTGTGGCCGCGAAACGTCAAATGAAAAATAAAAATGGAATTAAAACCGCCTCGACTGTCAAGTTTCTTGGATATTACGAAGTCAACATGTTAGCATACTACGCAATCAGAATTCCTCCTCTTCAAAAATATGGATTTACGATTTATGTTATACAGCTTTTACGCATCGACTCTGCTCCGTCTTTCCCTTGCATTTATTATTACAGATATATATATATATTATTGTAAAGGATATATATATATATATATATATGTTAATTTTCTTTGAAACGTCTGATCGTCCCTAAAATTAATCACAACCACTATACACCTTTCTAATATCCATGAAAAGATCTCAATGTTATCTCAAGTAATTTTTGTACCATGATAAAGTTTTCGACACTATGATCTTTTCGGAAGTGTTATTCTTTCATTTCCAATGTAATCATCTCTAATATCAATAGACATTTTATCAATCGATGATAAATATTGTCCTCATTTACCTCTGATACTATAGAAGTATGTTGATTAATCTAACATTGAGCAATCAATAGAAAATACATTTGTTGCATACATTTTAAGAACATTATGCAAACTGTTATTTATACAATGAGTAAAAGAAATACTCTCCGACCTACAATGCTATTTATAATAAGATGAATCCGAAATTTATGACTTTAAAATTTTTATAACATACCAAATGCATTAAAAATAAATTCTATATGTTATGATAAAATTTTGTAATAACGCATTATTTGCGAATTTCCCAATATATTTCTTTTTCTTCTTTCGCCAAAAAATAATAGACCATTTGATTATTTTAAATCTACATTTTCATAGAGTTTTGAGTTCAAAAGCTGAATGGACAAAGAACCTCTTAAAATTGAGTTGAGTTTTAATTTTATTTAGCACCAAACGTTATGATACTTTTTGAAACAGGAACTTATATGATCTGGTTTTCTTCGGGAACATACAATTAGACCAGATTTCTAAAAACATCTACTGACTTTTCACTGTGCCTTATAAATGCCACAGGGACATAACAAAGGTATAAAGGGCCCTTTTCTAAATCCAAATAAAGTTCGACAGACGGCACCAATCGTGCTTACAGAAACCAACAGTTTTGGCTTAAATCAAAGATAGTGGATAAATTTAAACTTAATGATGTTTAAGTAGAGCCTAACGTCTTCACAGTTTAACGAGCACGCACGCTGGCACCAAAGTCGACCTAAGCAAGCTTAAAGAGCAAGATAACTCAATGCCACAGAATTCTAATCGCTAGCGCGGTCTTCAAGCAGGCAGAACACACTCTAATTTCACCCTCAAAACCTTTTCTTTAAATATTCTGTCGGATTTGAATATCGTGCGTCTTGTAAAATATAATTCTGGCAGGGAAATGAAACGAGGCTTAATAAAAAAAGTAATTTAACTTAAAATATCCGGTTAGGAAATTGTAATGAAACTTACAAAATTGAGAAGAGAATATTTAAAAATGGAACTGAAATTGTGTGTGGGAGTGTATTTATAAATGGAAGTCTACTTTGTGTACTGTCATATTTTAGCTTATATAATGTACTTTAAAAACTATGAGTACTTTAACGCCTTTCTTTGAAGAGACTTAATCAAAAAACAGTTGTTTAAACTCCTTGCATTTTTCATCACTAAAGCATTACTTTTTCTACTCTTTACCTAGAATTAATATATCCAATCATAGCTTTAAAAGCAGCTCGTCAACAGTTCGAGGAAAAGAACCACTATTTCGAGCTGATTTTGTTAGTGAAAAAAAAATTTTTCATTGTCTATAAATCGATATAACTCTCTCGCTGTGAATCTACTTATCAGAAGCCATTTTAGAATGAGATAAAGGAAAACGAAATAGCAGAGATTAAGGGGGCCTGGAAGGAAATTGGTCCCATCAATTGTTTTGACATTTGGTCTCAAAGATCAACTCTTTTCCATAAATAGAATAAAAACAGAATAAAGGAAAAAAGTAGAATAAATTTTCGGTTTCCTTTGGAAATGTGTATCATTCAAAACCTGATTACAGCTGTCAAGGGATTTCGTCGGTTTTCGCATCTATCTATTGAAACTTCTTGCGTTTTTTCCCTGAATATAGTATTTGACCATATTATTGAAATGGAGATCACAAAAGCATTATATTTCATTTATTTTTTCATCTTTCTAAGAAATTTTTTTCTACTTCTTACGTTAAAACATTTTCCTAAAGGCAGCAATAATTACAAGAACTTTATTTATAAATTAAAAGAATTCCTATAATTCTTAGAAGATAGAGATTGTGAAATTAAAAATAATTGTGTGTTTGCTTTTTCTTAAAATTTAAGCGAAAGGAATGAAAACTGTCTATATCTTGGTATGCATTTCTGATATTCAGAAGAAAGAAAATCAATGAAAAAAAGTAACACGAGTCTTTTACAGAGATTGTGTTTGCACTGTGTCATTTTAATTCAAAATGCTATCAGTAGTATTTGACTCGATATTTTAACGTCCAAAATGTAGCCATTTTGTACCAAATTGGCATTTTGCATAAACTTACATGTTCTGAAAACTAAAGTATTTATAAATTGCAGCGTGAAAACTTCAGGTTACAGTTAATACATCGAGGAGCTTACGGTTAATGTTCCCAAATACTGAAAACGTATTTAAAATATGAAAATCGCATGATTAAATAGAAATTACAATCTGCTGTCGACAGATAAATTTCTGAATTAATAGCTAAATCAGTTTTAAGCAAAGCAGTTTCGATAGCCTTGCTGATTTTTAAGAATTTGTCCCACAGAAATCCAGAAATTACAGGGTATACCATAAAATCTTATATTTAAACAAAATACTCAAAATGACAAAGACAAATGGTAGAAAAAGTCTTGTGATATTTTTTCATCGTGATTAACGCAACGTGGAAATATGCTCAATTAAAGAATAATTAAAAACTTAAAATTACAAGGCTTGCAATAAATATTTGTCTCGTGTGAAAGAAAGTTTTAATTTAAGGGCACAAATCCGTTATAAAAATAAAACTTCTCTCATAAGTATTTAAAATATTTCCTTTTAACACATTGTAATCACATCTTCTAAACGTTCTCTAAGAGACCAAGAAAAGGTTTCTATAACATGTAATATTTCGAACAACGAATATTATTGCTAATCACTTTACGAAGTCCACTAACAGTATTAAAAACAATAATGGACATATATTCTTTACCTATAGCTATGAATGGAAATGTCGAAAGACAAATCAAACGTTACCTCCTATGAAGGGACAGTTAATGTATATACATGCCTTTTCCAGGATTCGAGCCCTGACCTGTTGGTGTCCCAGTCGGCTCTCCTAACCACTATACCGTCTGGTCGGCCACGGAGCAAAAAAAATATAATTTAACCTTTTTTCTATGAAGTCACTTCTGCTTTCATTTTTCTTTAACTTCATTCTAGTCTCAATCTAGATGGACAGGATCCTTTAATGGAGTTAAAAATAATCACGATTCCATTTTCAAGAACATTACTGGAAGATAAACAATGCCACTAAATCATATTCATAATTCTAAATAATTTCCCGCTCGCAAGCCGAACGAGATGGTTAAAGTTTTAAAAACACTTCGAAACGCCTGTATATCAAAACATTAGGTTTTGTTCTGTTATCACGACCAGTTTCAGAAATGTATGTAAGTATGCATATATGTGTTCGTGTGTGTATATATATGTAAGTAAGAATGTATGCCTGTATATACATAAACGCATGTATGCACATACATACATACACACGTTCATACATTTCTGATTCCGGTCAAGATAACAGAAAAGTACCAAACATTATTTAGCTATTTAAAAAGTTGGCAATTCTTCTCTGCATTTTGATTAACAAAATAAATTTATCTAATAATAAAATGTATCAATTTCATTTTGATGTCTTTATTTAAAATATCCATACGAATGTATAATTATTTGATATTTTTAATAATGCGTGCTTCTAATTATTACATCTAAAATAACAATGGTAAAATAAATGTTCATTTATTACACGGATTGCTTACAGTCCCATACTAGAATTATTAACAATATTGCTAATGAATTTTTATTATATTAACTTTGAGTCCAAATGCAATTATACTATGAAAAATGCGTAACATATCTGTTTAAATAATATATGAAAAAGTTATATATCTATTGCATTCCGCTCCTAACATAATATTTTACTTTGTATACTAAAATTGAAGTATCAAAACATTCTCTTGTAGAGCCATTAGATTTTCTTAAAACAAGAATCTTGAGAAGAAATTGACCATGCTGTTAACGAAAATCCAATCTGAGATCTTCTGTTTTCTAGGTTTACGCACTGACCACTAAATCACCAGCAAAAAGTGGGGCGAGGGCTTTTAATTCTTCATTTCACAACTGACAGGCGGGAAGCAAACGAAAACCGGTCAGAAAAATGAAAGTGGTCAAGAATTCTTATTCGGTACAAGTTAATTCAGATGCCAGTATGTAGTTTGTGGGTTTTCTGTGTGCAAAAAATATCAGTTATACTATCGAAAGCGTAAAATTGTTCAAAAAGAAGGAAACAAATACAAAAATTAAAATAAATAGCAAGTAAAATTTGGGAAAAAAAGATATACCACAATATCAATCTGTTTCACGATAAGATGATAGCAAATTTTAGTGTATGGTGTATAGAACTTGAGTGATAGGGAGAAAAGCAAAAATAAACTTTCATTAATCCTGCACCGGAAAGGCTCTAAATACACGCATTAAAACGCAGATCACTATGTTTGCGATATGGATCATTGCCTAAATTGCATTCAAGAGAATGCAAAACATTCATCGAAATAAAATGTGATAAAATAATCGAAACTGAATGTGCTAAAAGTATTGCAACAACTAAATCTATGTTAAGTCAAATATAACGCTATCTTCAGATTATAAAAATCTTTAACTCTAGAAGCGCCAAAGCAGTCATTTTGACTGCTATCGTCATTTCACCTTGGATTCCTAAAAAACCCTTTATCTTTTAAGAAGTCGCAAATTTTTGGATTTTCCTTAAAAACCTTGAAAATAATTAGTACCAAATATGAATCGAAAATAATTAAAATTAATGAAGATATTATTGGTTATACCTAAAAATTCCACAAGCAGTCTTATTGACTGCTAATAATACTTGGGTAGATGTATCTTCTTATCTCACTCAGAAATCACTTTTTATTCGAAAAACATCTGGCATACACATTCTCTTCATTCATTGATTATTTACAACAGGATATCCTTCGCTTCCACTCAGAAAACACCTTTCTTCGTGGACTATAACATCTCCTTCATAAACTACAGCTGGTAAACATGGAGCTCAAAATGTGCTGAAAGAATTCCCGTGTAAAACATCTTATGCAAAAAGAAATTTCGGAGACAATGTGTTGAGTGCTTGGAGGTTGTTTGTGGATGAATCGGAGTTACGTCATATTAAAAAGTGCACGGAAGCAGAGGCAATTTGGAGCAATATCTTTAGAAAAGTTTGAAGCTTTTATTGTTATTATTTATGCAAGAAGATCAGATGGTTGCAATGATATGGATTATGATTTTTTGTGAATACTACATTGGGTCCTCCGTTTTCTCGAGATATTATGAAATGTCTAAGATTTGACTGAAGGCAACTAGTACTCAGCGTTTAGAAAGTGATAAATCTGCATTTTTTTCAGACATTTGCAAAAAAATTATACAGAACAGTGCAATTTCCTATAAGCCAGGAGAAAATCTAATTGTAGATGAGCTATTTTTTACACCCAAAGCCAGGTGTAAGTTTATACAGTATATGCCGAATAAACGAGACAAATTCAGTATCAAATTTTGGATGCTAGTTGATGTAGACTCAACGTTTATCTGCACTGCTTTTTCATATCTTTGAAAAGATGCAGCGAGATTTGAAACTGAAAGTCTTCCTGAAAATGTAGTAATGCGTCTTCTAAGCCGTTATCTGAACTTAGGTAGATATTTGACTGCGCACAATTATTTTTCCTTACAACCATTAACTAAAAAACTTAAAAAGTTATCTAAAGAATCCACATAAAGTAACGAAATCCAAAAACCCGGCTATTTGAAACGGTTTTGCTAAAGAATGGTAAAACTGCACTGACGGTCTATCAGGGAGAGAGGAATAAAAAAGTCCTGCTACTAAGTACCCTACATCCGAGTGTAAATGTAGACTCACAAAATAAGAAAAAAGTTCCAGAAACAGTAAAGTTCTGAGACAAAACCAAATCTGGAGTTGATATCCTTGACCAAATGACGCATAAATATTCACGCAGATGGTCTGTGCATGTTTTCTGTAATATGCTGGATTTAGCAGGAACGAATGCCAATGTTACATATTATAAATTGTTGATAACATATTACGAGGCACAGCTTCCTATTTCAATCAGCAGAGGAGTTAACAGAGATTCATTTAAACAGAAGAAAAACCACAAGCTTGCCCAAGGAAATTCCCAACTCTAGATTCTCGAAGAAAAGACGTCAGTGCCAGATTGGACTTTGTAACAAGAACAAAACCAGTGATGTGTGTAAAAAATATACTTCCGGTCGGAGCCGTGCCAAGACATTGTTTCACCTGAGGAAAAAAGGTAATTTTCACGCCCCTATATATATATATATCATATATATATCAAAATATCTATATTTGTACTAAACCAAAGTAACTCCATTAAATCAAGATATAATAATTCTTAAAATATTTTTGAATCATAGCTTTATAAATTCAGGAAAATAATATAGCCAATTATTTATAACTTTGAAATGAAAGTGCTAAAAAAAATCCTATTTTGATAAATAAGAAATAACATTGAAATACACATTGCATTCATTTCTAGGCTTTCTTGCAATTCTTCATATTGTTTTATTAATTTACGTTTCCCGAAGCGTAGTTCTCCAAAAACTAACCGACAAATTTAAAAGTAATTTTCGAATTAGCCTAGCCAGTCTGTCGCCCTTTCTAGTGATTCACCTAAAGCAAGTGCCTCACTTGCCTCACCCTTGTCCCGGCTCTGCTTCCAGTAATGAAAACGTTGTGTAAAAATTGCAAAAAGCTACAAAATGAGTTTTATTAAGGGTAAGTTGAAATTTATAATAAAATATCTATTTTTTATAAAAACAATCTGTTGTTCTTTAAAGAAGTTCTTAAAGAACTCTAATTAATATTCTTAAAATCATTATAAAACATCAGCATTTTGATATATACATTCAATTCGCTGAGCACTCAATTTGACTGCCGTTGGCGCTTCTAGGTAGGGAGAAAGCTCGGAGGTTCTAGTGTTAAAGAATGAAAATGCGAAATTATAAATGATACACATCAAATTAGTAAATATTAATATTAGGTGAATGAATCAAATTTTCAAAATATTTTGAAACAGTGACTACCAGAGCCGCAAATTATTCAGAGTGATCCAAAAGTCAGTGAACATTTGAAAATTCAATAATTGGGGAAAACTGACAAACATACTTCAAATATCATGCGGTTTTAGTGAAAGCAAAAAAATGCTTAAAACGGCTAACAGATGGAGCTTCATATGTTAACAAAAGCAAAAGTTAGCATAACAGTTGAATTTTAGCAAAGACTGTGTTCTTTATAACAAATGTTTAACATGTTGGCCGTCATTCATCAAAAATATCTGTAGTCGAGGAACATTGTTGTGAACATCACTATAAAGCATATGTTGAGAAACTACCGTCCGTCTTTTCGCATCCCGAATGAGGTCGGACGATTGCGGTAGACTTGCGATTTCAGGTAACCCCAAAATCCATAATCACACGGATTCAGGTCTGGGGATATGAGAGACCAAGTATGACGGAAGGGACGGCTCGACACGCGATCCTCACCAAAGGATGTCTGCATGAGATCTTTCACACGTGTAGCAATAAGGGGTGGAGCGCGATCCTGCATGAACGTCATACCTTCCAACAGGTGTTTATCAGCCGGGCTGGAGATGATGCGAATCTGTATCATATCAGCTCGCCTGGCACCCGCCACACTGACAGTTTGAATAGCAGAACCACTCATTTCGTCCAAGAAAAAGGGCTCGATCACGATTTATGTGATAAATCACCTTGACAAACAGCCAGAGGCGAGGATAGAAAAGTGACAGACTTAAAGTGACTGATTCCATCTCTCACTACAGCTCATTTCATATACAATTCTCATGCGGTGTCACTGACATTTTGCAAACCAGGGCGCCATATGTTGCCCTTTTTTGCACTTTGTTTTGCTTTGTTTTTCCAATTTAAAAAAAAAACCCATTTCATTTCAAGCATGTGTGTGAGTTTTTACGTTTCTATCTAGATTATCCGGAGAATTATTGAATTTTCAAGTGTAAAAGGGGTTTTGGGTCACCCTGTGCATTTATAATTAATTTTCCTTTTAGCTTTGCAAATTTTGATAACTAATTATTGAGCGCCTTTAGTAGTAAAATTTGCAGATTTTCTTGGATTACTCTTAGGAATAGGTTTGAAATTCCGGATTCTGAGTCGCGAAACTGAAGTGTGTTTAGACATTTAAGTATTTTATTTTTATTTATATTTGATTTTTTAAATTTGAAATTCTGAAGAGTATACTGAATATATATATATGAGTGTATTAAAAATCTTTAAACAATTATTTTTCTTCAAAGGTCCAATTTTCTAAGGAAGGAAAGCAGCGCCTTTTAACGGAAATAACACCTGTGGTAATAACTTTTAAGATAACAGTTGAAACTGAGGGTGGTCTGGTGTTGTTTCCGATGCCTTGTGTTACTAAGCAATAAGAGAAGTTCGTAATTGGCTTCCCCTCATTCACTTGCACTCTCGCTTTGTGAATGTTGCAATGCTTATATAAATCAGTTCTTTCGGAAGAAAGGAGCGGTTGTAAATTTGATCTTGATTTTGTTGTTCTTAGGTTTGTCCGCTTGTTAGCAAGGGGTGGGGTCGAATTTTTAATCTCCACGCTGAGGATGACTCATCTACAGCTGGCCAACCGTCTGCTGTGGGCAATGACTCTATTTTGATTCATTTAAGGGGATTGATATTGTTCAGTTAAATTATAGTGAAAGTCTCGGGTTAGCGAGAATTAATTTTATGCGTTTGACCAGTAATATTTTATAGGAGGAGAAACCGAGATTTCCTCGGTTCTTGCACGAGTTTAGTAGTCAGTTTTTAAGTACGGTACAACTTGGGAGGAGAATAGTTGTCTGACATAGAAAGGGTGTTTGCCCTGCAGCGTACCTTCGCTTTTACCGGCTGGCTCTCTCCTGCGGTCCTCGGATGGCTATCGCACAGTGACGGAATCGTGATAGAAGGGTTGGAAGTGCATACGTGCTGGATGACAAGAGCTCTGCACAAAAATATAGCATCGCTTCGTCTTCATCATCTTTCTCGGAGAACTATAAATAATCATTCTCGAAGTTTTCCTGATAGAAGGTTTGGAGGATTTAGGAAGTTCCCAGAAGCTCTCTTGATAAAGAATTTTTTATGCATTTGGTTGGTTGAGGACAAGAGCTCTACTCAAAATTATAGCAACGCCTCAGCTTCATATCGTTTTTTCGTGAACTATAGTTGGGCACTCCTTGAGATATTGTGACAGTAATATGATTATAAGTTCGGAAAAGTTGTCTTCTAGCTGTGAGTGAAATATTTCAATTATTTACGTCGCTCTATTCTCTGTCTAAATTCCATTGTGGACAAGTGATATGATTCATTTATTGTATATGTATATATATATATATATGTGTGTGTGTATTTTAAGAAATGTCTGACAGTTATTTGTGAAGGATTAAGATTTTTTTACCAACTTAATTAGTGAATTACCTTATATATTTTATTGATCCCGGTATAGTATTTGTCAAGTGAGAATAGTTCAAATTAATTTGTCAAGTGGGAATAAGTCAAATGAATCTTGCGTAACTGATAGAAAGATATTTCCTTTCAATATTAGAGAATTTTTTTTTTGCCTTTTAAGAGAATTTAAAATTATTGCCTATAAAATATGAAATTTATGTTAATTATAATTTATATATTATTTTGTGTCAAATCCAGTTAAATATTTAAATTAATGTTCTAGTGTAATCGAATTAATCGTTATTATGTTAAATTGGAAAATCTGATCTTGATAAATGACTCTTGAGGGAAATTCAATGTGAAATATTAATTGCTATTGTATGCAAGGGTAGTTTGGCCAGCTCTCCTATAACTATATCCAAGGTATTAATAAATGAGCTTTATTTTATGTTATTACTTGCATTTTTTTTCTTTTTTTTTGTGTTACGTAGTTGGTCTGTTCAATCACTTCATTTATTTAAGCCTTCACTCTTCAAAGAAACATGGAGATTTTATCGGGGTTATGCAAAAATGCTTGTGCATTCAGGGTACTCACAACGCGCTCTCTTATTTTTAGTAAATATGTACTAACCACGTCTTATTGAATATTTGAATGTTTGTTTTAGGTGCCAGGAAAGTTAAAACTATTGCTTGATTTTTCTTAGTGGAACTGATTGTTTGTGTTTGAATATTTCTTCTCTGGTGCTTACGAGGTTTTGATTTAATGAATCTGATCTTGTGGTCTTGAGTTAATTTTTTCAATGAGTGAATGTAAAGATTAAGTGAATTAAAAAAAATAATTGAGATACTATTCTATTCTACCGAGTACCAGAGAAGATTTATTCCTTCTTCTTTTTCAGGTTAAAATTTATTAAGATGAATTTGCTTTGGTTTGTGTGAGTTAAATGATTTAAGAAATAGTTAATTTAGATACTATTTTGAGTTAGTTCAATCAACCAGTTCCTTTCTCCGCTTCTAATCAGAAGAATTCTAATATTGATTTATTTTAGTTTAGTTTATCCGGCACCAGTCGGTTAGTTTAAACTTTAAAGTTTAAAAGTTAAAACAGTAAATTTCAGCTTCGTAACACTTATTGACACGCATCTTGTCTACGTACAAACAAAATGCCTATGCGATGCTTCTGTTGGTATTTACGTGGTTGCTTAATATATATTTTTACAAGGTTTTACTTTCAGATATTATTAAAGATTTGTCTATTTGAAATAGTCATATCAGTTCACTTTTGGAATTTTTTTTCCTGAAAAGGAAAGAAATTTGAGAAAAATGATGCAATCCGCGCCTAAATTCAGTCCACTGCTTGCCGAACACGAAACATTCCAAAATTTTTTTTTTTTTTAATTTTTCTGTTGTTTGTCTAATTGACTAAGAAAAATACAAAACCGTTTCACTTCTATACATTTACTAAGATTTCATATATAAATAATTTGGCCATCTTTATTAAAGGTACAATCTATCAAAATGTAAATAAGTGAGAAAATGAGCGGTATTTATAGTCTAATTTCTTCTGCTCAACATTTTCTATCTAAATCACATGTTCTGTTTCGTTATATACCAAATTCTTAAAGAAGATAGACTATTCTGTCAAATGTATGTAGAAAAGAAAACTTGTAAGCATTTTGAATTGATCAAATTTTTTACAGTCATAAAGTGTGTGTATAAATGCCATTTTCTTTCCCTTAGGTTCACATCGCGTACCCTTCTGACACTTCCTATAAACTTTTAAAAATAATCTAGTAGTACGGTCTGTTCAGTTTATCTCTCATTTAGTTTTTCGCATATTTATACTTATTTCTTTCCTCTTTGCACATGACAGCTTTAAAAACTGTATTTCCTCCTTCATTGGTATTAGATAGCTTTGAGAACAGTATTTCTTCTTGTCTCTTACAAACCGGGGCAAAATCGTTGTGACTTGATTGATCAGACCTAGGTTCGAATCCAGGCGAACGGAGTAGCTACATGAGTGATTTCGTGTCTCGTACTCTAATTATCAGTTTGACATAAATTAAAATCAGTGATGTAACAAAACATCTTGCGAGATGTATGAATAACTGGGTAATCGCGATTCCAAAAAACAAC
>KK115825.1:488278-522499 GCA_000611955.2 Stegodyphus mimosarum | reverse complement strand
AGCAGAGAAATATAATCTTAAAATGGCTGTTGCTGTTTCTGTCAAAATAGCTTCTAATGCACACAGGGCATGTTTCCGTAAAGTATATATCCCTAAAATAAAGTAGGAAAACAAATAACCTACAGCAACTGCATATTACTAAATATAGACTATAACTGATGCTGTAGTATTTTAATAATCGAACCTGAGCGAGTGATGTGAAAGATTGCATAATTTTTGGTATTTTCCTTTGGCAACAAACAACGGATATAAGAGCAGATGCATTTCTTTCTCCATTTGTAAGAACAATACTATTTCGCTTACCTGTCAGTACGTTATCACCAAATAAATAAATACTCTTAAGTTTATAAAATGTTTACAATAGCTAATGTAAAGTTTGATAATAAATTTCGTTGACATGAAGAAAGTTAAAGGCACTGCAGCAAAATATGTAGCTGATTATTCACATAACCTACCTTTTTTGAGCAATTCCGACTGCCCCATTAGATATTAAAAACTGTTTTTGATGTCATTTATTGCAATAAGATCCTTAATGTATTCAGCATTCGTGCATTGCGGTCCTATGAATAATAATTTCATTTTAACGTAAAGGGAGAAATCGGTGGGAGTCAAATCCGAAGAAAAAGGTAGATGATTGAGAAGTCTGAGAACACAATATTTCACTAAGAATTGTGTCGTATCAGGGCTCACAGTGCCGACACATTTTCACCTAAGGAACATCAGCAGCCCTATCTTCATAGTTGTAGCTTCAAAGAATTAATCCTCATCAACAGGCGTTCGACAACTTGCAGATACAATGCATGAATTTTGTTCTCAATTTTTTTAGAATAGCTAGTTGACAGCCGTCCGCTCTTCTGAATCGTCCTCAGCACATCTATTATCTCCCAAAATCGATCATATTATACAAACACTCGATCCTTAGAAAAAGAATTATTTTTAAAAAAGGCAAAGTCAGGAAACATTTTTAATCATTTCTTAGGTTTCTGCTGATTTCTATAGCATAAAACGAAACATGACGGTTCACTCACTGTTACACAAAAGAATGCATGACAACGGAAGCCACGATGTCTCTGTTTATCGATTTTTAGAAGAAACAAATCTTTGTTTCCACAAAAATAGAATTTAATAAGATTAGAGAAACCTAAACAAAGTTTTGAATCATATAAAAGATTGAAACATTACATCAAAATTTATTCCCTCAAATATGACCCTTCCATTTAAACAAGTTTTCATGAAGCATTAGGTTAGTTTTAATAATTTTTTATGTTCAGATAATTCTTATCAAACATTTAGTATGATTTATTTTCTGCATATGTTTTCAGTTAAAAGAACGAATACATTAACCTTCCTGTACATTGAATACAAGATACGCTCATAAAGCAAGCGGATGGTTTCTTATAAATAAGAAAAAGAATACTAATCTTAAACTTATCTCTTTCAAAATATTCGTCAGAGCAGTCTATTCAGGTTTTAAAACATTTATTAAGCTTATCTGAATACTGTTCAAAGGCGTTGGAACTAGCTGTTGGCATAATTCATGTAAGGTTTGATTTAATAACCGCGATGTTTCCAAATTTCTGTTGTTTCATGGTCATCTTAAGCATCGAAGAAAGAAAAAATTCAGCTGGCGATAAGTCGGCAGACTCTTGTGGGTGATTGATCACTGCAATGAATGTTGAGCAATATATTATTGTATAGACAATGCTGTATGAACCCTACAATTATTGCGTAAAAGAAACCATTGACAAGAACCAAAAGTTTCTTTCTATTTCGCCATATCATGTCTTTTTTTTAATCAAAACAAGCACCTCTTTGTAAACCAATTGAGTAATTGATTGATTTCCAGAGAACATTTAGGGGTGAATAAGTCCTATGTAACAGAAAAATGCAATCAGGATCAGCTTAATCTCTAAATTTGACTTCCTGTCTCTTTCTTTATTTTTATTTATTTATTTATTTGCAAGAGAAAAGACGGTCCTTTCCATTGTGCACTTTTTTTTTGTTTCTTGGTTATATTGTAGGCAACACGTTTTATCTCTCGTTATGATACACTTTAAAAAATTGTAATCTTTTCTCATAGTAGTCAGAAACTGTTTGTGTCTTCTTTTTCCCATTATGTCAATTTTTGAGGCATAAATCGAACCCAAATATTCATCATTTTTCATCATTTTCAATTGAAATTAACCTACAGCTTTCTTTGCTTATCCCAAGCACGCCTAAAATTTACTGTTTTGTTACATGTCTATCAACTGTTCCTAAAGAACATATGTTCTTCACATGTAGAGACATTAGAATTTTTTGGAATCAGGAGATATTGAAAAGTGAGCAACGCCCTCGCCGGGCCTCGAACCACAGACCTCTCGAATACGCGCCGAGTGTGCTTGACCATTGCACCACGAAGGCATGCTAAGAAGGCGGGAGAAATACCATATATATATTTTCCTCATTCTTTGTAGTTGAAGCTTGACCTGTATTTGGTTCATCTTCAACACTTCCGTACTCATATTTAAAGCAGTTACACCACTCATGCATTTGTGTTCTTGATAATAATGCATCACCATATATCGTTCGTATTACATGTAACGTTTCAGTAGCAGATTTATTTTATTTGTAACGAAATTTACTGTTAAAACTTTGTTACATTTTGAAGAAATTTTTTTTCTAATTTGTCTCAGTAAATGCAAATTACTGCAGCGTTTTGTAAAGTAAACGAAAAAAATAACCAGTTTAAACTGGCTTTAGAAAGTGCTAAGATTGTCACTCTTTCAAAACATACAATTATTCCTTCGTTCTTTGAATTTGTTCGGTTACTTTCTGAGCACAAGTTGTATTAAATCCTGCAGGAATTATTCTGATTGTACTCATTTTTACATTCTACTGTGAATACAATACATGAGACACTATATTATTGTTACTGAAGTATTTGCGGTTCTTATCAAGAATATGAGTCACATAACAAACCGGTAAAGACATTCTTTAGAAAGTATCTTATTCCTAACTAAAGAGAGCCAGTAAAAATCAAGAGGCTTATAAAATCATCATTCACATCTCATCGACTTCTGTAATGCGTCTAAATTATCCAAAATATCCGACGCGTATCTTATATATAAATCTGTCTTTCTTTTAAGTACTTTAAAAACTGAGGTTAAATTATAAGGATGGGTATGTGAATGTAATGTGAATCAATTTAAATAATGGAAACGTTTACCTCAAAAAAATAAACAATTCTGACTGCGGTTTCCTTCTGTTTCCAAATCTAACTTTTTTTAATAAGATTATTATACTTCACTATTTACAAATTCTTCAGGTTTATCGGAAAGCGGAAAATTTGAAAAAATAAATGGACCATTATCAAGAATTTAACCCGTTTCTTTCAAATGTCAACTGAATGTGCTGATAACGTAAGTAAAAGAGTACTTGAGAAGAAAATTTCAGTTACTTACACATTTTCATACATATTATATGATGAGGAAACTAAAGAATTTATTGAGTATGATTTAATAGAGATGCAAACTAAAAGCATGTTATTAAAGCACCACGTAAACGATTTCCTAAAATATATCCGAAAGATTTTTCATCAGTTTCGCAAATGGTGCAATGTTTCTAAAAATGATCTTTGGGGTACTAAATGATATAAATAATATATTGTTTCGGATTTCAAATTTGTTGGCTATTTATTTAGAATTGTAATTAAAATTGATTTATTTTCCCGTGCAACGCAGACGATTTTTGAAGAGATAGCTACGTCAGAAAAAAATAAAAATAAAAGAACGCATGCATTTAATGTTTAATAAATAAATATCTATTAATTACTATTGCCATCCAGAAATAGCTAGAAAAATCGAGATTGTTCTAGATCTAATTAAAAAGCTTATAAAAGCCAAATTGAAACACCTCATCTCAGTTGTAGTTGTAGCTGTTTAAAGCGAACTGCTGTTTGTTTACTCAATGATGTGATTATTGTATCGAATTCGCTGTGAGATTGGATTAACTTTATCTGTTTTAAAGTGAATTCTGTTTAACGTTTGAGATATTGTGATATTGTGCGAATACCTCTGAAGAAATATTCAGCATTTTGATTTATTTCTTGCGTAAAGAATAAATTTTTGTTAGTTTTTTAACGACTTGTGCATTCAACCCGTAACGAAACCGTACGCACGCAACAATTTTTGGTGTCGGAAGTGGGATTTGAATGCCATTCACGAGAGCAATGGAAGAACAATTAAGGCAGCTTATCACAGCTTTTGCTGCATTCCAAAGAAAAATGGAAGGGACTGTCAACTCCGTTAAAGAAGAAATGAAAGCTGGTCAAACATCTGAAAGATGAGATGAAAGTTGTTCAAGAAAGATTGAAGCAGGTCAAGAGAAAATGAAAAGAGAGATTAACTGTATAATAGAAAACAAATTTGAGGCCATGGAAGGCAGAATTGACGCTGTTGAAAATAAAGTTGAACACACTGAAGAAAAAGTTTCTTGTGTAAGAGAACAACTAGACGAAAGACTTTCTTCAGTCAAAGACCAAATAGAAAGAAGAGTCTCTGCCATCCAACTCCAAATCGAACAACAAATTGATGACAAGGTTTCTGCAGTTGCCAAAGAAGTTAACAATTTTAAGAAATTCGTAGCGACGGCAGGGAACAATAGTGATGGTTTTAAATTCTTACCAATTGTCCCTTATTGAAGCTATCTACGTATGATGGGAAGACGTGAAGGCAAGTTTATAAGATACAATATTCAATAGTTGCGGATGCGAATGGATGGGATTCTCAAGCTAAGGCCTGTCATCTTGCTGATTCTCTCAGAGCAGACGCAGCGGATATCCTTCAGACTCTTCCCGAAAACCAGAGACTAGACTTCGAAGCTCTATCCGGCGCACTAGAACTGCGCTTCGGGGAGAAATGCTTGAAAGAATACAGTAAGCTTCAATTAAAATCCCGACAACGGAAGCCCACCGAAGCACTCCAAGAGCTCGCCACGGACGTTGAAAGGCTGTCGCATCTCGCCTTTAGGGAGTGTTCGAGAGAAACAAAGGAAATTTTGTCCCTGCAATACTTCATCGACGGCATTCGGGATCCTGAAATACAGAAAGCACTGCGAATGGCTGATGTGAAGGACTTAAAAAGTGCTCTGGGGTGTGACATGAAATTTGAGGCAGCACAGAAAGCCACTCGTAGAGACCGCCACCGAGTCAGAGCTGCTCACATACAATGATCAGCGGATGAAATGACTGCTAGCCTAGAAAATTTAACAAGAAAAGTGAATGCCTTGACACGGAATACTGGTGGCAAGAAACGGACGTCAAGTGCTGGATTTTCGGTGCTGAAGGGCACATTCGAAGAAACTGCAGAACATCCCAGGGCACGGATGTTAAGAGCGCGCTTATCAAGATGGACAGAAACTAATTCGTGGCCATCTCGCGGGGCGGAGGTTTCCAGATAATGAAAAGCCCCAGTTTAAAGCACTTCAGATTTCTGCAGTGAGTGGCGGCAGTAACGGACTTTTCATCATGGGGGCACATCAATGGAGTTCCTTGTAATATGACGCTTGACACGGAAACCAATGTTCCCATCATCAGAAAAGATTTGGCTCAACAACTCGAAGGTAAACATATCTGGACGCTACCCTCCAGACCGTGTCCGGCAACAAGATCAATATAGAGGAGAAATTAAACGTTAACATCACGTTTGGAAGTGCCGCCTACCATCACACGACATATGTAGCAGAAATTACTGACCCTTGCAGACTCGGATTGGACTTTCTAAGGAAATACATTTTTTCCTTGGACTTTAAAAATAACGAACAGCATTCTGCCTCTGAGGACATAACCTTATTCGGGATTAATAATGAAGGAATGAAATCTATCCACAAAATCATAGCTCAAGACGATATCACAATACCGGCAAGAACAGAAATTTTACTTTCCGGATCCACAGCCGACAGTAGAAATTTCCGCTACGGCATTATGGAATATCCAAAGAATTGTAATAGCCCTAAAGGAGTATTTATAGCTTCAGCACTCCTCGACCTGTCGAGGACTGTTATCCCGATGAGAGTTGCCAATGACGAGGCGAGAGTTATTAAGAAAGGTGAAATGGTTACAGAATGTACTCCAGTAACCAGCGTTGAAAGAAAAAGTAACATCTCAGAAACCGTTTCTTCAGAGAGCGTACATCGGAGTTATTGCAGAATGCGGAATTAAACGCTGATGAAAAGAATGCTGCCGAGCGTGTCATTAAAGATTTTCAAGATGTATTCTCCCGCTCGTCTTCTGAGGCGGGTCGAACCAGTTTGTCTCAACATAGAATGGATACCGGTGATCATCCGCCAATCAAGCAACATCCAAGACGTCTACGAAACCGGAAGAGGTACCAACACTTTTAAAGGACATGAAAGAAAGCAATGTCATCGAGCCTTCAGAAAGTCTCTGGGCATCTCCCATCGCCCTGGTGAAGAAGAAAGACAGATCAACAAGTTTTTGCTTTGACTATCGTCGGTTGAACGAGGTTACGAAAAAAAACAGTTACCGTCTTCTTAGAATTGATGACATTCTGGACACGCTTTCTGGAAGGAAGTGGTTCTCGACACTTGATTTAAAGAGTGGATATTGGCAAGTAGAAAAGACGGCATTTACTACAGGACAAGGACTTTGGCAGTACAAGGTGATCCCGCTTCGACTATGTAATGCGCCGGCTACATTCGAGCGCCTAATGGAGACTGTTTTGAAAGATCTTTCATACGAAGCTTGTCTGATATACCTGGATGACATCATCATCGTGGGGAAGAGTTTCGAAGAACATCTGGAAAATCTTAAAAAGGTGCTTCAGAAACTGAAGGAAGCCAATCTGAAGCTGAGTCACGCTAAATGCAAATTGTTCAGACAGGAAGTGACTTTCCTCGGACATGTCATCTCTGCTCAAGGTGTGCGCAGGGATCCTGAAGACATGTCAGCAGTTGTCAGCAAGCGTGGAGACGTCCCGAAAATGTCCACCAGCTGAGAAGCTTTCTAGGGCTTTGCACCGAATATAGGAGATTCTTGAAGGTCATTTCTTGCATCGTAAGACCCCTTCACAAGCTGACCGAGAGCAAGCAAAATTTCGGGTGGACAAAAGAATGTGACGATGCATTTAAGAACCTGAAAGAAGCTTTAACACCTGCTCCAATCCTGACGTATCCTCAGCTCGACAGACCATTTATTCTCGACACGGACGCGAGTAATGAAAGTGTCGGCGCTGTTTTGCCCCAAGAAATAAAGGGTCTAGAACGTGTAGTGGCTTACTGGAGCAAATGCCTGTCTAAACCGGAGGGGAATTACTGTGTCACCAGGAAAGAGTTGCTCGCCATAGTGAAAGCCCAAGAACATTTCCATCATTACCTATACGGCAGAAAATTCATGCTCCGCATGGATCATGCATCATTGGCCTGGCTTTTAAGTTTCAAGAATCCTGAGGGTCAGATAGTTAGGTAAATATAGAGACTCCAGGAATATGACATCACTATCCGTCATCGCAAGGGATCATCGCACGGAAACGCTGACGCCTTGTCTAGAAGACCTTGCCGAGAAAACTACCAATATTATTCCAGGGTCGAAGATAAATACCAACTTGTTAATCCAGTCGCACGACAAATTACATCAACATCGGCTGATCCAGACCCATGGAATGATAAGGAAATCAGGAAAGACCAACTGGAAGACCGTGACATTAAACACATAATTGAGTTAATGGAGACCTCAAATACAAAACCTACCTGGCAGGACATTTTGAGCTATAGTCCCACGACAAAACAATATTGGGCTCTCTGGAACTCACTCCATATTCGTAACGGCGTCTTGTACCGGAAATTCGAATGGGATGATGGAAAAACATTCCAGTGGCAGCTGCTACTCCTAAGATTTCGGATTCCGGACGCCTTTAAAGATCTACATAGCAGCCCTGCAGGAGGCCACTTCGGAATAATGAAGACCTTGCAGAGAGTTCGGAAGCATTTCTACTGGAATAATGCAAAGGATGACGTGCAAAAGTGGTGCCGACCTTACGATGCCTGTGCAAGTCGGAAAGGACTGAAGAAACGCAGCCGAGGTAAGCTGAAACGTTACAATGTAGGTGCACCTTTTGAACGTATCGTCTTGACATCTTAGGACCTCTGCCACGAACTGCTAATGGCAACAAATACATCCTCGCTGTCATTGATTACTTCACTTAGTGGCCTGAAGCGTATCCTATACCTGATTAAGAGGCTGTCAAAGTAGCAAAGATGATGATATACCACTGGATTTCCAGGTTCCGAGTGCTTCTCCAGTTACATTCCGATAATGGAAGAAATTTTAACTCGGCTCTAATCAAAGAACTCTACAAGCTACTCGGCATTGACAAAACCCAAAGACGCCTTTACACCCCTAGTCGGACGGCATGGTAGAGAGGTTTAATCGAACCAATCTCAATAACCTCTCATTAGTGGTTTCCAGAAACCAACAGGACTGGAACAAGAATTTAGCTCTGTTTTTACTGGCTTACCACAGTGCTGTCCACGAGACTACCGGCTATTCCCCATCTCAGATGCGCTTCGGTCGTGACCTTCGTCTGCCATGTGACCTTTTCTTTGGTCGCCCTTCAGATGCACCTTCATCGCCTGAGGAATATATTGAAGATCTCCAGGCTCCGTTTGAAGTGATGCACAACTTTGCACGAGAGCGAGTCAACTTGGCGGCGGTCAAGATGAAGACTCGCTACGACCCGAGAGCTACTAGATATTGTTTCAACGAAGGAATCAAGGTGTAGTTATGGAATCTAACTTGTAGAAAAGAACTTTCTCCCAAACTACAGTCACCTTAGGATGGTCCTAAACAGGCATAACAAAGTCGTGGCTCGGAACCGTAAGTCATCGAACTCTAAACCAAAAGTCCTTCAATACGACAAGTTAGTTCATTAATATGGCCATAGTACATAGTGTATAAAATTGTGAATAGTATAAGACCATGGTCCTTTTTGTATTTAGTATTTGATAGCATTTGTATTTGGTAGTATTTTTATTCTGTATTTGATAGCATTTGTATCTGATAGTATTTGTATTTGGTATTTGATAGTATTTGAATTGTATTTAACGTTTGATAGTATCTGATTTGCTGAAAGTTACTCATTGCAATTATTGTTTTTTTGTTATTGTAATTTAATGTTTATTATTACATTGTTGCCTTAGTTTAAGTTTGGCTTCTTGTCCAGGGATTGTACTGCCCGAGACGTGCAGTCCTTAGGAATGGGATTACGGATTTCAAATTTATTGGCTATTTATTTAGAATAGTAAATAAAATTGGTTTAATTTCCTGTGCAACGCCGACGATTTTTGAAGAGAAAGCTACGTCGAAAAAATAAAAATAAAAGAACGCATGCATTTAATGCTTAATAAATAAATATCTCGTAATTACTGTTGCCATCCAGAAAAATCTAGAAACATCGAGGTGTTCTAGATCTAATTAAAAATCAAAATTGAAAATAAAAGCCAAATTGAAACACCTCATCTCAGTTGTAGTTGTAGCTGTTTAAAGCGAACTGCTGTTTGTTTACTGAATGCTGTGATTTTTGTAGCGAATTCGCTGTGAAATTGGATTAACATTATCTGTTTTAAAGTGAATTCTGTTTAACGTTTTAGATATTGTGATATTGTGCGAATATAGCATTTTGATTTATTTCCTGCGGAAAGAAAAAAATTTTGTTAACTTTTTAACGATTTCTACATTTAATCCATAACGAACTCGTACGCACGCAACAATATGTTATAAAGCACCTCAGTTAAAGACTGTATTCAAAATATAATTAAAATATCAATTAATGTGTATAATGTGTGTCTTTCGTAAATAATGGGCTTTGAAATCCTTCAATTAATAATTAAGTGAAGTTAATCTTCAATTAGAAGAACAAAGATATTTTCTTTTTATTTATGAGTACTTAGAATCCCCCCTAACATCTGCTGCATTATGCCTAAAGTAGACGCAGAATTTTGTCATTAAATTTTGGATACATGGGGTAGTAAGACATTTCATTATAAAAACAGTGATACCTTAATACGGGTGTCCGAAATAAAATAAAATAAAAGATTTAAAAACAGCATATCTTTGGAATTTCAGATAGAAAGTCTCTCGAGCTGGATAATGAAATGTCTTTTCCCGTATAGTGTTGCGATTGGTAGCTTTGAAATCATTGAATTTGTTAATCAAAAATTCGTTAAAGTTTTACAAAAGATGAAATACACAATAAAACAAATTCGAAATTCGTTCGAAAAAATAAAACAAGTTCAAAATTCGGCCTTCTAGGTGTCCATATTCGGGTAGATGATAACGTGATTCAAAATTTGGTGGCTCTAGGTACCGTTGTGTTTTCACTATGCAAAAAACATGCATACATTCATGCTAATTCCTCATTATTTAAATTCTTTAAATATAATACAGGGCGATAATATTTGGTGGCAACAATTTGAAAAGTGATTCAGACTTTAATAATGATTCAACGCAAAATCCCATTTTGAGACTAATAGCCGTCTGGGCTAACGCTCCTTTAGGCTAAAAACTAATCAAGGGATATGAAAATGTTATTTTGACCAATCTTTGTATTATAAAAAAGCGCATAAAACAAAAGAGAGAGAAAAAGAAATGGCCTCATTCGAAATGAATATATTTGTCAAGCCGAGTAAAACTGAGTGCATTGACAGGTGGAAATAACATGATGCGAAAAAATGGGAAAACAAAACTGTAAGCTTTAATAAGGCTAAAAGTGGGAAAACAAAATTGTAGAGAATTCTAGAGCGAAACGAAGATAACCTGAATTTAAAAAAATTACAACTAAGATTGATTCAAGAGTGAGAGGGGCTATGATGGAAATAAAAAAAAATTGACTCAAATCTCATTTCTCGAAATTTTAGCGCATCTCTTATTAAGAGTATACAAAGCAAAATGCTATACTATCATCGAAAAATCTTTAATATGAAATATTAAGAAATAACTATTCTTTGATGAGATGAAATGCCCATTCGGCGTAAATTACGACCCGTCTCGTGGTGACGTAAGAGCAATTACAGCAGGGAAGGTAGACGTTTGAAGTAAAATATTATCTTGAGGAAAAGTTCTGGCTTAAGAAGGGGGTTGTCATTCCATCATCCGATCTTTCATACGGTGCCTGGGGAGAGAAGTGTTCTGTATCAGGGACGTTAATCCTGGGAGAGATTCTTGGAAATTTTGCATCCACGCCCTCTTGCAAGCAAAACTAATTGCCGAAATTCTCGACATCCTCGTTCGTCATTCTCTGCTTCTCGAGTTCTTCAACTCGTAAACTTTTCTCAAAAGGGTTTCGTGAAAATATATTAGAATGCTTGGCGTACTTCTAAGATTGGATTAAAGATGTCAGAAATGCGTAAATAAGTATTCGAAAGGTAAGTAAAATGCAATATTGGAAGTTCTGCCATGGGAAAAATCTCACCAGTTTGATCCACATACTAAAAGGTGTGAAATATAAGCGTAGTGGAAAATATTTTTAATTAAAACAGCAAAACGTATTTATAAAAATCGTCAGTTTGAGCTTTGCAGCTTTTGTTTTTACTCGAAATGTTACATAGTCTAAAGGGTTGTGTACTTAATAAAAATGTCTTTGGATGGTACGTGAGGATGTTTATGTAAGATGAAATTTTCGCACATCATCTTTATTGAAGCATGTTTCGTTGAATAATAAGACGATAAAACAGCATATGCACATATTTCATATATCCACAGAAATAAAATTGCCAATAGAATGGAAATGGAAGACTGTGTTGAAGGCGCAAAGGCAAACGAGCGAAGATTGCAGTATAATTGCTAGCTTAAAAATAGCGGAGTTATGGTTCCACTTTATATCTGATGGTTCGATAACAGCTTCTTTTAGAGAATTTAACATTTTATTGGCTAAGAGACTTTAATTTCTTTTTTAAATGCAACCAGAATATTAAAATCTTAATCACATAATTAAAAGATATGTTGATGATTAAATTTTATAATAAATTATTTCGAAACTCTATAAAGAGATTAAAAGTAGGAAAAATATGTATTAAACATTAGTAAAAGCTAAGCACGGTGATAATGATTTCTTTAAAGATTCGATTTGTTTATGAATTTATCTCATTCGTTTTCAATAATTCACTCAAAAAATAATAAGCAGATGAAAATTTGTTATAATACCGTTTTCTATTAAAATTCAGCTGATCTATTATTTTACACCATTATTTTACACTGGAAAAAATGGCACTTTAACTAAGAAATCATATAATTTTATTGAAGGAAATACATTATCAAGAGGAATATTTAAGAACATTATCTTAAAAACGCTCATTTGAAAACTTACGTTTAAAAATTGTGTTTTTTAAAAACTTTCTATTATACTTATAGCATTCAAACCATATTCTTCTGTGCTGATATTGCAAAATACGCTGCAAAAATACGATTCCATATTATACGATGATTGCACTGGCAAAATTAATTTTCATTAGATTTATTTTTCATCATTTTATTGTTTTATATATTTTCGTCGGACTATCTGAATTATGGCAAATCATACGATGACTCTCTGGCAGACGGAAAAAATGCCTTCGCCAGAAACGTTTTAAAGGAAACTGGCTTGTTAGTCGAACAGGAAATCAAGTTTACTACACTTTAAGATTTGCGCTTTTCAACTTTGGTCAAAACTACGAAAACTCTAATGCAGATAGTCCGTTCTCCAGTATTTGAACTCGAATCACACTATCAGTGTTCAGTGTATTGTAGCTCGGCCGCTGATGGGCCTTTTTTACACAAAAAGAATCGGGAAAAAACTTTTGGCATTGTTAAAGTTAACAAAAGCAAACTTTGCTTCTTACGAAGGCGTTTCAAAGATTTCACATATAAATAATTCTTGGACAGTTTGTCAAGATTCGTAGTTTGAATTAAAGAAATGAAAATAATAAAACAGACTTTTACAGCATGGAAATATTTTTCATATGGTGCATTCTAGTAAAATAACATAAAACTTATATTTTTACTCTTCGATCTACCAAGAAAGCTTCAGTTAGCAAAGCAATCTTCTTCATTCTGGATATTATTTTCTTAAAAACTTGATTTCTGTAATGCGCAGAATTTCTACTGTAAAAATTGTTGAAATTTTTAACTAAAACAATCTTTGCCTCATGAAAACTAATGACTGAAGTAGCGCATTCGTTAGATATATAACAACTGAATAATAATCGATGAAAGATTTTGAACTTTCCCCTTTTTGTTAACTTTTGCAATCTCATATATTCATTATTTTGTACTATCAAAATAATTTTTTAAGACCTCGCAATTCATAGATACATTTAGCTGTCTTTAGTAGCATTTGTATACAGTCTATAATCTTTAAGCATAATTTTAAATAATTATACTGTGTAAAACATGTTAATAAGTGATTTTTCCGAATAGCGAAGCTCAGGCAAAACTTTAAGCTTTTTCCAAAATATGACATTTTTTAAATTGTGTAAAACGAAACAATTTACTTAAACGTTATACCTTCTTCCCTTTTTTAATTCTTCTAACTCAAGTTATGATATTGTTACAAACATTTAAAAGATAACTGAATTACGACCTTTTTTAAACACCAACATATCATTCCATCAAAAAATTGCCACATTTCTTAACAGATTTATATAGCATTCAGAAAATTTTATGTAATAAGTTCAGAATCTCTATTAAACACTAAAAATATGTATGTTAAAGGATAATAGTAAAAAAATGTTTCATTTACAATATTCGCTTCATAACATAAAATGTAGTATATATTTAAAATAGAAGGTAAAAATATATTTACGGGTGCTCCTTGGCAAAAATTGGCGATTTTTGGCGGTACATGGACACCGAGTTTGTGCAGTTCTTTGACTTGTTATTTTGGCTTTGCACCAATATAAAAGGAAATTCATCTTAGCACTACACAAAGCAAATATCCTCTTACATAAATTCGCCACATAAATTCACAAAACTAAGAGTAAAAATAATCCTAAGGCGTTCGGCCATACACATTTCCTTAGTACAAATAGGACACTTATAATTCCAGTGAATTACATTCAACAGTTTCTTTTCTTCTTCCCTCAACCACTTCAAAAAAGACACCTTCCGCTCTCTCTCGTTCTATAACACCAAATCCCACTTCACCACTGGCAGTTCTTTTACGATGTACAGCACACAATATGCTGACATCCAACAAATATTTTCCCATCAGTCAAAGTCACCGCAAACACGCAACGAATTACATCATAACAGAGTTTCTATAACATTCGACTACTCAGGTTACCATAAATGAAACAACAACTTAACGATAATCCAAGGGGCACTCTTAAATATACTCTAACCAAATAGAATTCACGCGAATTTCCATTTACCTTTTCACATCTATATCCCAAAATGAAGCAAGATATTTGTTCTCTGATAATAATTATTGTACATAATTTTGAAACACCTTACACAGCACGGCACATAAAACAATTTCTTACAGTTTACAAGACATTTACATTCCGTTCCGGGAATCTGGAGTAAGGAACAGGAAATTCAGTTTTTTCTCTTCAAAAGTAAATTAAAAGCATTAGACGTATTAAAATACATTGATGAGAAATCTACTTTTGTAAATAAAAAGTAAATGTTTTTCCGAATATTCATACACCTTATTATTTCTTTTCTAAATCAAAAACAAACGCGACAAAACGTTGCATCTAAGAACCAACAAGCGGAGTATTTTGTGACTGAAACGAGAGGAAAACTAGCTATGCTAAGACGACTTCCACATCTTCCTGAAAAGTGTTAATTTACATTTCAAAATAGACTTATACCAAACTCTAAAGGCTAAAAATAAAACTACGACAAGGTCAAAAAAGGTCCGGAGAAACTCTATTCCCCAAATCAAGGATTCTGAAAGAGAGGAAAAGGAGAAGAAAATGTTTTCAAAGAAAGGTAAAGAATTTTTTGCTGGTTGTGAGTTAGCAGTTCATCTCCTTTGATCGTGGAGAAGTACTGCCATTCAAAGTCAGTTCAATTTTTTAAGAAAGAAAGGATTTATTTTGGATTATATTTTCCTTTTCATACAGAAAAACTGACCAAAAGGTTTGCGGTTGAATTTGAGTTTCATTCCGACATTCTTTGAAATTGGTTAACATCAGGTATTGAAGCGCTCGTGCAGCGCAGAAACGAATAAAACATATTTTTGATTCATCTTCACAAAACTTAAAAATGATTCAGATTTTCTTAAGGCAAAACTTGATTGGAATTCGAAAACTTTTTGAAGTACTAGTAAATATCATAGCTTCGTAATACCGTTGTAGCATCCAAATATTCGGAAGGAAATATGCAAGTAAAATCATAACAATATACTATAGATATTGATGAATTTTGCTTTGCTTAACTCTTATCAAATAGTTATTAATCCTTTATGAATTCAGAGTTCACTTTTGTGCTTTCTGTTCTATTTTTAAAATTCCGTTCGTGAAATTATTTTCCTTTGACTAAAAGTATTTGTTTAACATTTTTCTTACATGTTATGTAAAACATAATGTTAGAATCATCTTTTATGAATTAAAATAAAAATATAAATGCTCATAAAAATAAATTAATAACTGGGTGTATTATAATTTGATTATGCCGATTACCTAGTAATGTGACGATTACGCACATGGCAGTTTAGTACAAATGTCATTTGCGTACATCATCCTTGAAGAAACTTTTCTTATAGGTGTAACTGTTAAATACGTCAAGTGACACATCTATACAGCCTATCAGAAACAATCACTGCTTTGAATTATCGACACAAATTTTATTACGTAGCGTCTATTTCTACTCTGATGTTTGTTCTGAGCGTTTCCTTTTCATTATTAGTTTTTTTTTTCGAAGTTCTTTTTATAACATTTACGTAAAATGAATTTCACTCCTATTGAAACATTTAAGGGCAAAGCATGAACAAGTCTGTACCACTATCAGTATCAGTAATTCCATATTAGTACAAATTTTAAAGTGACAACGTGGACATGCATAAAAAGCAAAACATAATAGATTTAGGAGTTAAGAAAAATTTTTACAAAAATGTTACTTTTTAATAAAATGTATTCCTGTTATTTTTTACTTAGGTCATTTTAACTTACGTCTAATTTGAAAAAAAATCAGCTAAAATTTCTGATTTGTTTATATTATCCTTCGTTCGCGTGATTTCAGACTGGAGTATGATATAATTCTTCTAAGTACAAAAATTATTCAACATTTTTAGTTTCAACTTTTCAAATTCCGCTTTTGATGCAGCAGCGCGAACAATGAACAACTTAGAGTTCCAAAACTGCATTACAATAGCAACAAAAGGTTTCCAAACGAAGCAATACAAATATGGCCAGTTTAGTAATGCTAACGAATTGTATTTTACGGTTTATATACACAATGGTGTTAACACCGGCCGACTTTGAAATATTCTGAATTTCAATAACATTGGTTTAGCAAAATTATTTTGAAATTTTACAGAAGTTGTAAGGTTTTAGTTTAAACTAACAAAGTTTGATTTTAATTTGCCTTTCCTATCTGTTCTTTTTCAACTTCCCGTTAGAATAAGCGCGCGTTTCAGCTTTATGCTAATTTGAAGTGGAGCCAAGTTTCTATTTCAGCGATAGGTAGGAACCTCTCAGTGTGTGAGAGAGTTCGACGTTCGCCTGACTAGCTAGTATTTAAATTCTAAGCTTTAGCGCTGTTACTCTATTACTTATTGAAGAAAATCTAAGTGCGTTAGTATTAGCTAAATCTTGCTACGCACCACTGATCATTTAGAGGCCAACCTGCCATTTAGGCCTCTGTGAGCAAAGGTTACTTAATTTCTATTTAAATTTAGTTTAAACTATTTGATTGTTCAGTTTAGACCCAAGTGCGGTCATTATTTTCTGTATCCCTCCCGAGTTGGGAAGTGGCCGTATATAATTGTGGTTTAATAAAAGAGGATTTTAAATCCTTCTTACGTGTAGTTCTTCTACCACGTAACTACAGTTTTCTACCACAGACCATAGCTTCATTCAGCTGCCTGTTCAAGATCAGGACTCAGTTTAATTCACGAATATGTTCGCCAAGAGTATGCACCGAACATTCAGTCCAGTTATACGATGGAGCATTTCTGAAATTCTCAAAATTTCACGAACTTTTGTGAATTTCAGTGTTTTATAAATTGACAAAAGATAACACAGTAATATACCAAAGAGAATTTAAAATACAATATAAAATGTTTATTGAAAATATAATAATGAATTTCTGAGAGAGTATACAAAATTTAGGTATTATTTATAGGTAATAAATAAATGTTAGAAATGCTATGTTAAAAACGTCACGAAGTGCTTTTACTAAAACAATGGGCATCCTTCCATCCTTTCTTGATATTATTTCGTGAAGTCTACCAATTAGAGAAAATTTGCAGGTTATCGTTTTTTCAAAGTACAGGGCAGTCCGTTTGGATATTACTCGTTTCGACTTTAATTTTCCTCGTTGTTGGATATTATTCAAATAATCTGTTGACCATTTTTGGTACATGATTTGGTGATGTTTTGAATTCGTTGCCACCAAGAAAAATCAATTCGGAGAAACGTTAGTTAGTTGAGGTTCTGGAATGGCATTAATGCGTAGACTAATTAACAAATAACGAAGTTCGAAAATCATTTGAATCTGACGATAATTGAACAATTCGACTATTCAACACAAACTTGACCGACAACTGTTATGAATTCTGCAAGAGTTAATTTGGAATTTTCTACGGTTCTTTTCAGATGGTATTTAAGCAACTCAATTTCAGCCTTCCAGAGTTCACCAAAATTAGGAGGCATAGGGGGAATAATTCCCAAGAAACTGTTTGCCGCACAGCTAGATTTTTCAGGAGAAGGGGATAAAACATTTTCAGCTCTGAATTTGATTTTTTGGTTTGGGTTTATGTTATCACGGCAAAGCCTCGATCGATATCTGCATAAGGGGGATGTCTTCGTGGAGGACTTTCTAAGGGAAATTGACTCGTATACACGTTACTTATGAGAAAAACTAGGAAAATGCCCATGCAGCCAGCCCGTTCGCCGGATTCAAAAATCTGACCGAACTACCAGTGCTTAGCGATTTTACCGCTCGGCCGCTCGTGAGCCCTCTGAATTTATAACGAAATGACTAGCATTGGGCGAAAATATTGCAGAACAAATGCCACGGCGAGCAAAAAATAATTTTAAAGTCGCATTTAAACCTTAACAGTTAGATCAGTGAGAATTTATATGTGTATTACAAGAGTGACTGAACAAATAAATATTTCTACATAAATTGTGTTTAAAATACCTTTACATTGATTTTTATATTTTGTGTAAAATGACTCACAAAAGTCTACATCGGTATTGGTAAAAGAATTATTCTTATTGGTTTACGAACACTATTACTTTGAGAGAAAAATTCCTTAACAAAGTCATTTGTCGTAGAAAGAACAAAGCTGTTGTTAGATTGTTTAAGTTCACTCAGATATGGTCCGTTTTTGGTGAAGTTCATTTGCTTTGTTCTTGAATCATCCTGGATGTTTTTAACAGTAATAGGTAGCCCTAAACATGAACGATTCATGTGTTCGAGGACAGAGGGTGCTTGAGGAGCAACACCTCGAGGTATTAGATCAGGCTGATTTTCACTGGATGAGATTTGGTTTCATTGATAATGTGAGATAAGAGATTGCATTTTAGACACTCGATTTGCTACGAAACGTTTGAGCTTTTGAGAGAGTGAATTTATCCAGGCGTGAGAGATAGATGAGTCTGAAAACAACAGGACTTAGTCAGTGCCCATTTTTAAGGAAAGGATTATTTTGTTAACAAATGAGAGGAGTAACAAACAAGAAGATATTTCAAACTGAGGAATAGAGATTGTCTTTAAAGTCGAAATTCTTCATTTACTGGCAAGAAATTTAGTTGTTGGAGAAGAGCTTCGATTGAAACTTCTAAGGTAAGCCCCTGTTCCATATGCAGATATGGAAGCATCACAAAAATTGAGCAAAACAATGAGTTGAGGATCAACACTCAAGATGTGTCTGACAATACGAATGTTTTCAATTTCCTTCAGGTGCGAACGAAAGGTTCCTTTTATTTCTCAGTTCTATCTTTGCTTTAGTTATATCAGGTCCATAAATTGGAATGGAACATATAATTTAAAAATAGTTGATAAAACGTAGTATAAACATTTGCATTTAAAAAAAAAATAATTTTAAGAACAAATGCATCTTCTTTCGAATTCCAGCTCATACCTAGTGTTTCAGTAGAAGATTCTTCAGTTCGAACAAATAAATGTTCTTCGGAGTTTTGTCCTTCTATTTCTAAAAATTTATCACAGTTTATATTCCGATTATGTAGATTCATACCATTTGATTGAAATATTTTAATTAACCTAGCTTTAAGAATTTTGCAGGTTTCTATGTCTTGAAAAAATGTCAAATTTCGAAATCATTTAAAATATCACCATGTATATGTTAGAAGTGCTAACAGAAACTTCGCAGATTCATCTAAAACTATTGTTTTATGACTGTACAAATCATAAAACAATTCTATTACTGTTTTATGACATGTAGCTTAAAAAGGTGAACGCTTCGTGCCATAAGTCACTGTATTCAATATAATACTACAAGAGTCTAATATTCTGTGGTTTTTCACAAAATCCTTAACAAATCTATCTCGACTGGCTTTATCAATTATTGCCTAAACATTTATTTAATATCAGCTATTAAAATGATTTTATACTTTAGATATCTTCTCATAATGTCAAAAAAGTCTTCATGTACTTTTCCAGCAAGAAGAATATTATTCAAGCTTTGAGCAGAATGGCGGGGACAGACCAGTTAGAAACAAACCCCGAAGTTTGGTGCGCGGTTTCGCAGTTCTGAAAGTAACAAATAGTAATTGGTGCAGTAACTCAGTTCAAATTGTAACTTGCGCGGGGCCGGGCAATCTTCGGTTGCCTTTTGCATATGACTTAGCGATTCGTATTCTTGAAGAAACTCACAATAACTCTTATTTTGTCAGAATTATTATTCAGTCTTCCAAATCTTAGTTTCAGTCTATTTCCATAAAATTCATGAATTACTTAGAGCAGTGGTGTCTTACCGGAATTGCCGGAATCTTTAATTTTTTTAAAAAACTAATGCAGCTAAGGAGGGTTTTTTAAATTTCTGTGTGTCAAATAAAAATTTCATGAAAATACGTGATTTTACTGGATTTTTTTTGTGTTACATAATAATAGAAAAATTAATATGAACCTATAAAACTGAAGAAAATCTACTAATAAAATGCAAATGTAGTGTACATTAAAAATGTTTTTCATTGTTAAAATTAATTGTTTCAGATTAGAAAATAAATAAAAGTACATATTAACAAACTAATTACTAATAAAAGAAAGCGTAACTGCTAAACTGTTAAATTCTCCAAAATCCCATTACGTCAGTACTACATTAAGTTATTAACTTGCTATTTATAAGATATTTGATTATTCTCTGACAACTTATGAAAGGCGTATTCTGATACATAGCATTCCAACACCATCTTGTTTTTTACATGATCTGGAGTCAGCATATTTCCGTACTTAACTTTTAGTATTTTAATACATGACGAAGCTGGTCACAGGAGTATAATAACCGAAAATGGGCTTTCACCGTTAGTGCATACCTAACTATTCTTTTGCACTTTAACAACTTTCTCACTTTTATATTCTCTGATATTGAGTGCTGTATCAACCTTAAGAATAATAAAGGGTAATAATCTCAACTCAGCCTCCGATTTTTAATAAAATAATTTTTTCAATTGACAAAAATCACTTCTATTATGTAAGTATAACAGAAGTGATTTTATCAATGGAAAAAGAAAGAAAGAAATTTTCCGAGAAAGAAATTTTTGTAAGCAATACAATTGGCTCCATTGAAAATATATCTTGGAATCTTCTTTTAAATTTTCAGCTAAGTAACAAAAGATTTTCAATATATTTAGATGGAACATACTCTAAAGTAAATTCCGGCTCTAGATTGAAGGTAAATGAGAGAAAATGTTTATAGTGTTCTCCAATAAGTTGTTTTCCACAAATCAGTGTTAGCCACTAAAGCAGATTATTGGGCTCATTATTTTCGATACTTGTTTCGCTTTCTCTTGTAATACGGAATGTAGGTCTTCGACTTTTGTAGTGATACCTTTTAAAATGCCAAGTCAGCAAATCACTCCATGTCATCTAATTTTCCGTCATAATTCGAACTGTGTATGAAAAAAAGTTTTAATTTTCGACAGCATTTCAACCAATCTTGTGAAAACCTTTCCTCATCTCAACTACTTTACTTCTGCGAGGCAAATTATATCACTATACTCTCTGTCAAGCTCATCAAGCAAAACTCTAAAATGTCGACTATCCAAAGATGCCCTCAAATAAAATTTACAATGCGTACAATAACAGTCATTATGTGATAGAGATTAAAATTTTTAGCGACCAGATATTCTTGATTAATAATGTAGGGAATTCGAAAATCTGTCACAGAACCCAATAAAACCAGTATTATTTCTGATCATACACGAGGCATTATAGGCTGTGATTACGACGAGTTTATTTACTGTTACGTTCTCTTAAGTAATACTATTTTTAACTGCGTTATATGTATATTAACCTCAAGTTTGTTTTGCCAACGTCAACATGGTCAACAATGCTTCTTTCTCGAAGAAGTCAGTAAACACCATCCTCGTGGAGTAAGTAACATCAATGAATTCCTCAAACTGGAAAGAAAAATCACATCAGATCTCAGTCGTATATAGATATCGTTCGCTATAACGTTCGCTCGTAGCGCCAGCTTGCTTTGCAGCAGAGCCACATCTTTTATAGTTGAGATTATTTCATCTTTATTTATAAATTCAGGAAATAAAAGCTGTGACATTACCAGCATAGCTTCCTTCACAATGGCCCTGTCTGAAAATGTCTTTTCATGCGATGCAAATACATAACGTGCTTTGGAGGACGCTTCCGTGTATTTCTTTGCTTCATTTTTGAGAGTAAAAAGACTGCTTTGCTAAGCTTTTCTAAAAGCTCATCTCAATGACTGAACTTTATGTCTACGTAAAGCAGATCTGAGTGGATATTTGCCATTGAAATCCTTATAAACGGTTTTATGATGATTTTCAACATTCAGTCGCCTTTGTATCGCTACTGAACGTCAACGATATGGTCAGATGGCTGATTCATTAGTTTGCCAGACGTTTTAACGGCGCCAGTAGCAAACAGACGTTGGGTTAAAGCACGCATTCTAATTCTAATCCTCCACATAGATAAAATAGCAGGAACACAGTAAAGGCGATAACATGCGCATAGGTGAACACAAATGCAACGTCCCTTTACGCGACATGTAATTGTAGCTTTTTTTAGGGTTGGTTTTTACATTAGGATTAGAGTAAAGTTTTTTGTCTCATAGCAATATTGTGATTATGGCTCGCGGGTGCCTAAAAATAGAATTGCCAGACGCATGGAACCCATCGGTTGGACACACTGATCTAGAGTATTTAATTCCTCTATTTTAAAAGGCATCTAACGACGAATCTACCTGTTACAATCTCGCGTATACATTTACTAAAGTGATTTTTACTAAATTGTTTTCTGAACATAAGGATTGATCAAATGATACTTTTTCTACTTCCCAAAATGTTTTTAAAGAGGCATCAATAGTTAATGAGTTAAATAACAACATTATTTACACAGATGTAAACAATTTATCCATGGCAATTAAATAAATTATAAAACGTTAAATATTCAAATACACATTTTCTATCATCTTTTATTATTTGACGGAAAGTTTCAGTTCCCAAAAGTTCCTAAATTTATATCTATATTTCTAGAGGTATACACATTTGGATCGGCTAATGTACGACGATTTGGCAAATTTAAATTTGTAGTTTGAGGATCAGGATCCAAGTCTAAAATTTGACGTACGACGAGAATGTCTATTGCTAAAGTAAAAGAAGAATCATTATCGCTAATGAGATCTTCATTTCCTTTCCATTTGATACTCATCACATTCCACTTAAACCCCTAACAGTAATGTTTACCTATGTTTGACAAGACCAAGCACAGAAACAAATTGCAAGGAAATTTCATAAAACGCGACTGAGATACTCTATCATGTATCGCTTCTTCGCTAACATATCATTCAACGTAGTTGAATACCTGCTTTTTAATTTGCAAGTTAGAACAACTAAACCCATTAGTTACACTAATTGTAATTTAAAATAATTGAACGATTTTATGACTCACCAAATGACAACGTTCTGAAATCTGGCCTTCGTTATACAAAGGAGTGAAGATTTTCTCGTGTGAAAGCAACATTTTCTAGGATGTGTGAATAATGAAAAGCCTGATAATGCAAGATAATATTAGGCAGGCATGAAAGTAATTTCGGTTTTGCTCAAATAGATAGCGTAATGTTCGTTTTGCTATTCTTCTATTAATCTTATATATTTTTTTTTTCTTTTCAGATTTGACGGCTGACACTTTTACGTTGCTATAGAAACAAATTCCATGTATTTTTGTTTAGAGCTGCTAATTTACAGTTAGTTTTAAAAATAAAAATATTTGACATATTTTAATTTGTCTTTATTTTCATAAAGGATAAAAGTGGCTAAGGTTCAAAAAGATATATGAGAAATTTATGGCGTTTGATTGCTTAACAAAAAGAATATGTCAAAACTGGTTTAAAACTTTCGTTCCAGAGATTTTTAACTTGAAGATGATTAGCGTTCCGGCCGACCATCTGAAGTTGATGATAACAAAGTTAGAGCCATAGTTGATCAAATCATCTTATGACTGTGCGAGAGCTTGCAAAAAGGTTAAATGTATCACACACAACAATTAAAAATCACATTTAGATATCCTGAACTCGTTAAGAAAATCAAAATTTGGATTTCGCATGAATTGAAAGAAATTCTCTTATTACAAAAATCAATATTTGCCAAACGCTTTTCAAACGTAAATGGATTCGACCCTTTTTTGGAAACAAATTATGACTGGTGATAAAGAATGGAT
Organism: Stegodyphus mimosarum; assembly: GCA_000611955.2. Taxonomy (NCBI): domain Eukaryota; kingdom Metazoa; phylum Arthropoda; class Arachnida; order Araneae; family Eresidae; genus Stegodyphus; species Stegodyphus mimosarum. Next base: position 498,423 of record KK115825.1, on the reverse strand, counting down.
TATTTCCAATAACATAATCTAAAAACGATCATAATCCAGGCATTATCAGTCTGTACAAATCATATCAAAATCTAATCTATATATTAGAAAAAGATGATGCTGTCAGTTCGGTGGGATTACAAAAGTGTTTTGAAGAGCTGTTCCCCAAACAATCAAATGATCAAGTCAGATGTTTAATGTTAACAACTTAAGAAACTGGAAGAAGCAATCGAAGAGAAAAGGCCAGATGTAGCAAATCGCAAACGAATCATGGTCTACCACGACAGTGAGAGTCCTTACCCCCCCCGTATTTAGCAACACGTACGAATTATCAGAGCTTGAATGGGAAGTGATGTCACATCCCCATAAAAACCCTACTTTGCAGCACTGGATTTCCATTTACTCTGCTAGCCACCGTAAATGCAACACCCTGAAGGAAGCATGCAAATAACATGAAATTTACAGCATGCATTAGCGGAGGTGAGATATGCAAATGATTAGAATTTCAGCGCAGACGCACATCACGCGCGCCTGTGGCGCCACTTCAAAGCCCTAAGGGAGTTTTCGACGATTTCAAGTTCGGCAATTGTGTTTTTCTTGTGCTTTTAAAAAAAACGATCAATTATGCCTCGTAGTAAACAGCGATCATCGTTTGATCAAGTATCCGAGTTCGACAAAGCAAGGATAGTGGCCTACCGAGAGTGTGGATTATATTTCAGGGAGATCGGTAGTCGTGTTGGACGAAACCAAACAACTGTAATGCGGATGTGAGATCGTTGGATGCAGGAGGGTATGACGGACCGACGTGTTCGATCGCTTCCACCTCAGTGCACCACTTCACGTGATGACAGGAACATTGTGCGCATGGTAGTGACAGATCGCTCAGTAACATCACGAACCATAACACAGCACATTCAGTCTGTAACGCATCATCCAGTGTCTGCGCGTACCATTAGACGCCGTTTACAGCAAAGTGGTCTGTCCACAAGACGTCCATTTCTGCCTCTACCCTTGATGCAGAACCACAGATGTCTCCACCGCCAATGGTGCGATGAAAGAAGGATGTGGACGGCAGAATGAAATGAAATTGTCTTTATTGACGAGTCACTCTTCTGTCTGTAACACCACGATGGTCAGATTCGAGCCTGGAGACACCGTGGAAAGAGGATGCTGAACAGCTGCGTTATGCACCGCCACACTGGTCCTGCACCGGGTATTATAGTATGAGGCGGCATTGGATATCACTCTCGCATTGCTGGTACTTTAAACAGCCAGCGTTACATGTCCGAGGTGTTGGAGCCAGTTGTCCTTCCTTACCTTCAGGGCTTGTCCACAGCCATATTTCAACACGATAATGCGCGACCCTACGTGGCACGCATTTTCCAAGCATTCTTCGTCAATCGCCAAATTGAATTGCTTCCCTGGCGGGATCGTTCGCCGATAGAAAACATGTGGTCCATGGTTGTAGAACGATTGACTTCGATTACATCCCAAGCTGCCACACCAGATCAACTTTGGCAACGTGTGGAAGCTGCTTGGTCTGCTGTACCCCAAGAACTCATCCATAGTCTCTTTGAATCAATGAGGAGTGTGGTAGCGGTGATCTCCAAGAATGGCGGCTACGCTGGCTACTAATTCTAGAAGGAACCATACTTCACAGAACTGTATAAATTTAATCATTTGATACTTGCTTAACATGTTATCTAATAAATAAATTTTATTGCGATATGTCTTGTCTTTTTTGGTGTTGCAATTTGGGTGGCCAGCAGTGTATTTGGAACTATATAAAACTTCTTAAATGGAAAAATTGTTAGTAAATATGATGATTTCAAGACTGGTTTATTGATAAAAACCAGATGTTCATAAAATTACCAAAAGTTTGACAAAAGGTAATCGAACAGAAAGAGGATATCTGACTGATTAAAGTTAATTTTTGTATAGAAAAGTTGAGTTTTATTTGACACTAAGAAAAACGAAATTACTTTCTAGCCAATCTGTAAATGTTCGTAAAAGTTTGAAGTACCGCTTTAATGGAATATTTTTTTCTAAAATCAAAACATACACACATGTAATCACAAATCAGGTATCCGCATATAAATACAACACTTTCTTGATATATTGTTCGGGTAGGATTTAAATACGTATTTTAAAAATGGTGCCTTTACAGTTTTGGATATCCAAGTGAACATTCTACCTTTGGAAAAATCGAATGTTTACATAAAAGTGAGAGCGAAATCTTGATATTTTCATGGTAATTCGTTAGTTGTGTTTTGATTTCAAAATGAACTTAAAAAATCTTTTTAAGTATCACAGTTAGCAAACATAACTATAAAGTAAGCATTTTTAAAAACTAAAGTATAAAAATAATTTTACAACAAAAAAAAAGGTTTTTATAAAATGAAAAACTATAATAAATAGTTGAATAATAAATGAAAATGTGCAATAAAAGGAGTGCATAAGGAAAATGTACATTATTAAACATACGTGTGCAATAAAAACAAAATCACATAATATCCTTCATTTATTCAATATGGAAAAGTTTTGTACAAACAGTTTTAAAGATATATAAAAATTTTCAGCTTTCATTTATTTTTTTTAAATTTCTTCTGTAAACCTGAACATGGACGATAGCAAAGTTTTAAGGAAATGCATTTATTCATGAAGAGAGACTTTGGGATTTGAAAGACCATCCTTTTGTTAGGAGTATTTTTCAAGGAACACATTATTTCCATATGGTTAAGGACAATACTCTTGTAATATTCGAAAACCTAACGATATTTATAATTTACAAGATATATTTGTTGCAGTAGTTATAGTTATGAAATGAAGAAACTTCATGATAAAATGTTTACAATAAAATACTGTTTATTGAATTGTTGGAACATATCCTAATTTTGATAAAAAATTTCAGATAATGGATTAATAACGCAATATATTTTCAAACTAAATTTAGTGCAATCTCACTGATCAAGCAGTACAGTAATTACATTTACAGTATTCAATCCGTTTAAAGTAAGTTATACATTTAACAAAATCAGAATTTAAATATATTTTTGATAATTAAAGAAAAATATTTAATTCGTCTTTATGTTAAGGACGTGGCCTCACACATGCGGCCGTTTCAGAAATTTGTACAAGGAACTGCAGCATAGTCATGAATTGCGTCCATGCCTTTCTACATGTCCAACCATACTGATGAACTTTTCCAAACATTTAAAAGCTTAAAACGCTTTGGGCTAGCTAAGTCATTATAACATGACAATAATTTACTAACTTGAGAGGTTCATTTTCAACAAAATGTAGATATCTTCCAAACTCATTTAGATGGTTTCGTTTGCATTCTTCATATTCATTATCACAGGTGTTTCCGAAATGATTTTGACTTGAAGTTTACCTTAAATGCTTAGTTAATTCGACAGCTTGGATAATTGTCGTTCATGCCCCTACCCCCCAAAAAAGTTCATTACTAAATTATCTTAACATCCTTCGCACAAGATTGGAACCTTATATTATATTACATTCTGTTTACATTAGATTATAATATGTTATTTTACAGTCTTGTTTAAACTTCTTTTGGTAATTGTTGTTGCTGCTACAATACTACCCTACACCAGAGCTATTCACCTAGTATATAAGTCACTGATGACAGTTAACAGTTAGAAGAGAAGGGATTGAAAATCGCTAATGTTCTTCTGTTAAATTTTATCTTAAAAATACATCTAAATTTACTTTACTGCCCCCCGGTGACCTATCTATGTATTGACTACCAATGACCATCAGTCGGTGGGTCACTGAAAAGGGCATTGCATTTTACTTTAACTACAAAATATGTCTAAATTCATTGTATGTTTCTGCTGTCTTGCCAACTAAATTCCAGTAATGTTCAACCTAACATGATATCAAAGATGAAGTTTTCGGACATTGACAGCATATGTTTGATGAACTGATAGGTGTTATTTGTATTAAAATCGAGACAATAACGATTAAAATGCACAGAGCAGAATTTCTAGTTGTGAGTTCCGAAATTTGTAGCTTGTGAAGGCAAGTATTTAACCGATATTATCTGCAAAACAAAATGGTGAAAAAACAGTAAATATTCTTCTATATAATGGTAAATTAATATCTGAAGTATAATCATTTTTGCCCTTTTTATTTCTGTTTTAAACTGAGAAGATGCTTAATTTTCTTCCAGGGATTTATCGAAGATACTCTGTGCTTGTCACTCCTGTGACATTACAAGTAATTCACGAGTGAACTATTGCAAAAGTGTATTCCATAACACTACTAGCAACTATAGCGCTTATCGCGCGAAATTGAGTACGATTGTAGTAGGGTTTCTACTACATCTGTTGTTAATTTCAATACAGTTTCGATAAATTTACACTTAAAAAACGTCTTCACCCGGCATAGCAAATGTTCATCATTTTTATACATATTAAAGTTGATTTTACAAATTTTTATACATATTAAAGTTGATTTTACAAATTTTTATACATATTAAAGTTGATTTTACAAATTTTTGAATTGCATGAAAGACCAAATTTGAAACCAAGTGCAGCGAGTATTTGAAGGCATGTGCTACCTTTTTAAACACCGTAGTTTGCACAACGATATTTAATGCATAGTATTTCTTTTTCAATATTTTCATTTTGATTCTCTTCAAAGAAAAATCTAATTGAAACCTTAAAAACATATCGAAAATGTTTATACAAATAAAAATGCCAGTTCTACCCTGAAACGTGCAACAGACAGAGAAGTTTAAATTTGCATGATTTAGCTTTCTTATCGTTGTAATGCAGAAATAAAGTTTTGAAGAAATGAAAGTTCTAGCCTCATACGGTTACCATAAATCCACCATTATCTAAATGAAAATTAATGACATTTTACTTTATTCTAACAGAGACTAAATTTTACCTGTCTGTTGATAGAATTTGGAAAACAATGGATTTCCTATGAATATGTACTTTTAATTCAGCATATATTCGAATAATAATAAATTACTAATAATCTTAAATATCGTACACGAAACACAAACGCATTTTGTGATAAATGTAGAAACAGAGATGAAATGCATTAATAAGTTCAAAGCAATCGACAAACTTTCGGGCAAAAACTATTATCAAATTATTTTTTGCCCAGATTACCTACTATTAAAGAAGTAAAACTTAAATAATTCCCCTTTTCAATCCATGACAAATTGCCTTTTACTCAAAACTAAATAGACGATTCTGAAAAATAACCAAAATTTTTATTCAGCAAGAACACATACTGATTTATTACCCATAATCCTATGGAAAATCCCTAACTGTACCTATTCTCGAGACAACCTATTCTCTTAGATCTATATAAATGTAATATTCGGAAAGAATCATCTGTCATAAAGTTTCCGAGGAAGAATCCGCATTCGAATTTCCAATACACCATTTTGTAGACAGAACGGATAGCGAGAAAGATCTAGCTTTAATCCGAGAGCACTCATATCCCCCCTAGCATGTCAAGCACAAAAAGAAAGAAAATATACAATGAAATAAAGAAAAAGATAGGAAAGAAATAAAGGAAAATAGGGACAGTAAAGTAAACAGAAAACAAGTTGAAAAGATTCTGGAGAAAGATCTATAGCGGGCGGAAACGACAGTTTATTTCAAACAGCCTTCCGTGCCAACTTTTTTTCGCTATCCTTCAGAGCAAAATATTCCTAGAATTCTCTTTCTCTTGCACCATTCTGTCATAGATATTCAGCTTAACGGTAGTGGATAGATCACAAAAAGCAGGCTTTCGTATAAAAATCTGAAAATTTTTAATCTTATTATTCTCCCTCTTCGCTGCGTCTACATTTTTCCAAAAGAAATTGCATTTATGATGAAATTTAAGATCCAGTTTACAATGTACCAATATTCATTTTCAATTCGTGAAGTGCATTTTAAAAAATTAAAGGACAGTTGAATAAGTTTCTCATTTTCTTTAAAAATTTTATTATGTTGCAGGATTTTATTTCAACATAAATTCACTAAGAAATTACAAATAAAATTATTTATATTACATTGCCTCAAACGTTCATATATCCAAATTTACACTTTCAATTTTAAATTTATTTGAAGATTTTAAAGATGAAATTAGTTTACGTTTTTGTAGCATTCTGTATACTTACTGCATAACTTATTTAAAGCTATTTGATATAATGAAACCATTGTTTTAGACCTATTTCTAATTCGAATAATTTGTTAGCTCAAAGGAACGTTAGCCCAAAAGGGCTATTAATTTCGCTTTGGCATTTTGCGTCGATTCACTATAAATGGCAAATCACTTTGGAAATTGTTGCCACCAAATTTTATCGCCCTGAATTGTATTTGAAGAAATTACATAATGAAGAATCTGCATTAATTCATATACTTTTCTCGCATCTTGATATAACAGCGATACCTAGAGCCCTCAAATTTTGAATAACGTACGTCTCCACCTGAATGTGAGCATCTGGAAGCCCAAATTTGGAATTTGTTTTATTATCTATTTCATATTTCATAAAGCATTTATGAGCTTTTGATTAATAAACTCAACGATTTCAAAGCGAGCAATGGCAACACTGTACAGTGGAAAAACATTTTTATCCCCAGCGCGCGAGACTGTGTATTGGAAATTCTAAATATATGCTGTTTTAAATATTATGTGTTATTGCTGTTGGATTGAATTTTATGGATTAAGTGCGAAGAACATAATATTTAATAAATGAAGGTACAAAACGCTACAGAAACGCTCCTTTGGGCGTAATATATCATCTGAAAGCTTTCAGGTAGTGAAAGTGTGCTTCTTATATTTATGCACTTTAACACATTTTACACAGTGCTTGTTATATTTATGCAGTGGGAGAGAGTATAGTGCTTGTTATATGTATGAACTTTAACACGTTTTATTCATGTTAAATTGAAATATAACAAGCACTATACGTTTATTCAATAATTTAGCAATAAATTCATGAAAAGTAAGCTGAAAATAATTCTTTTAATAGTCATAATTAGTAACAAACATGAAGTATTTCATCAGTTATATACTGTTTGCAAGAATTTCCATAGTTAAGTGCAGCGTTTACCACACGTTTTTCTTCTGGAGACCGCTTTTGTAAATTAGAGTGTTTTGCGGATTACCTTATATTTTTCGTCTTTGAAACCAATTTTTAGCATATGTTACTGTTAGTATACTTATATTTGACACAATTAATTAAAATTCGTTTGATTATCTGTCGGTATTAAACAATTAAAATAGCAGAAGAAAAATTTTATTTATTTTTATTTATTCAAGACTATTGTAGGTTGAATAATTTATACCTTATTAACTAAAAATTAAATAAATGCTGTTTCCCACATTTACAGGAAAAATGAGCCTGCGTATTCTTTCATAGCTGTTCTACGTTACACGCACTTCCAAAGGTTAAGCACGAAGATGTAAAATGCAAAAAATCAACAAATACTGCTTTGACTGACGCAAAATTCGACAGAAAGTAGCATATATATTTATGCATAAAACAAAATGAATAATTATATACAGAAATGAAAAGAATATTAAATTTTTGTAAGTTATCAGATAATGACATACAGGAGACTTAAACAGAATTATGTATAAAGTGAAAATAAACAGCATAAAATGAAAAAAGGGCATTAATAGGGTATGTGATCCTCCTCATCTCCATAGAAAGTTCACACCTTGTGACCATGCTTTCAATTAGGTGGTCAACCACTGCAGAATTAAGCAATCGCCATTCTTCTTGTAGAGCAGTTTCCAGCTCAATAAGAGTGGCTTGAGCTGGGAAACGTGAAGAAAAAGTACGGCCGAGGGCATCCCAAAGATTTTCAATGGGATTAATGTCGGGCGAATATGTTAGCCACGCCTTACGCGCAATCCCTTCACTCTCCAAGTAGTCATTGACGATGTCAGCTCTATGGGGACGTGCGTTATCGTCCATTAAAACAAAAGTAGGGCCATCTGCTGCAGCGTACAAGCTCACAATGGGTTCTAGGACTTCATCTCGATACCGGACAGCTGTTAGAGAATCCCGTTTAAAGATGTGCAGGTCAGTGTGTTATTCTAATGAAATCCCTGCCACACAATAATGCTTCCGCCTCGGAATGCGTGATGTTCGGTGATGTTTTGGGACTGATTGCGCGTTCGTTGTTCACGCCATATCCTTATACGCTTGTCATCTGGCTCCAGAGAAAAATCTGGCTCATCAGTAAACATAACATTGCCCCAGTCAGACAAATTCCAAATGACGTATGTTCCCGGCACCACCATAATCCTGCCCCTCTTGATTGGACGGAAAGAGGAACACAAACTCGAGGTACCCGGGCGTACAGTCTACTCATATGTAATCTTCGGCGTACAGTAGCTGCAGATATCGCCTTAACAATGGACGTTGTAACCATAGATGTCACACATGTGGAGGTCGCTCTGCGATTCCGCTTGGCAACAATAGCAATATATCGATCTTCCGTGGGGGTTGTAATCCTACGGACCGGCTACGGGCCTTCGGACAACTGTCTGTGTGGTTTGGAATTGTTTCAATAAACGTGAAACTACAGAATGATGAACGCCGAAGAAAAGAGCAACATCGACTGTCCTACTTGAATGCGCTCCACAACACGCCAGCGCTCAGAATCCTCCATCCGTCTTCTGGAAGTCATAGAAACACGTATGTCTTGAAAGCAAATTGTACAAAAGTTTTAAACACCTTCTATGAGCACTTACAATTAACTTCTGTAACCTTTCATAAAGCTGGCTTCTTATAAGGCTGCCTTTTTTGCATATTTGTTGACATGAAAGCGCGATTGGCTGTTACCTAACATATTTGCATACTGCCATCTACCTCTGCAGCGAATTGCATCCTCTTCAATTCTGATTGACTTCCGGAAATTAGCATTTTTCTCTCCGTGCTTAACGTTTGGAAGTGGGTGTATTACAAGTGCTTTAATTTCCTTTGTTGTTGTTAACACTAAAAGTGATATGTTAGGTAACTGGCGTTAATTTCATAAAATATCTGTTTCAAGAGGAATGGTGATAGACGCTTGTCATGTGTAATTTCCAAATTCTGAAACTTTCATCTAAAGTATGTTATACGCAGTTGATTTGAGTTTTTTTTTGCCTATTTGGGGAAATCTAGGAAGACCAGAAGGACAGACCTCGAGGACTACTTATGGTGAGCGGAACTCACAGACAGAGAAATGCAGATTATATGCAATGAAACCGAAAATGTTGCATTTAAATTTCAAAATTTAACATCCCTGCAAATAAAATTGTTGCTTAAGAAGCATTTCTAAACACTTAAAACAAAGAGCTTTCAACTTCTTAAGTGGACCAGAATTTACGGCAAATATAGGAGAAAATAATTGTTTTTGGCGATGCTTTACTGATACATAAATTCTAAAGCCAAATACCGTGTGGCCAAAATAAAACTGGCCCGGAAATCTGTTTCCAGAATTTCGTGGAAACGTACAAAAGAGCAAAGAGATCATTCGAAATCGGAACAGATAAAGCATAACAACCAATTTTCGGAGAAGTGAAGGCGTGTTTTGTGATTAGTTCAATGCAACACAAAGAAGAGCTAACTATAAACAACGCTTTTTTTTAGTGCTATGCGAAGCACGGTTGATGAAAAACGTATGCTAACACTATTGGTGTCGTCATTCAAATTATGTAAAATGCTGTTACTGCCAACCGTCAGGTAGAAATGCTACGTATGTCTCCAGTTTGATAAATCGAGCAGAGCCCTGCTTCGATGTCAACTGTGGCCATTTCCAATGTTTACTGTAAAGGACAGTTAAAAAAGAAACAAACAACAACGGAAAAAAAATTCAGTTAAAAATGTATTACATATAAAAAGCATACAACGAAATAAGCAATATCCCTTAATACAAATATTAATTATCCAAATAAATAAATTAACCAACTTCCCTTTGCAAAATCTTAAGAACTCAAATGGTATAAACAGATTAGGAACTTAAACAGATTAAAAAATATCATGCAAAACTTTTTTATAATTAAAATTATATATAATTAAAACATAATATTACAATGAAATAAGCAATATCCCTTGATACAAATGTTAATTATCCTAATAAAGTAATTAAACAATTTACCGTTGCAAAAAGAAACAACTTTTTAATTTCTTAAACTTTTCA
>KK115825.1:419240-484150 GCA_000611955.2 Stegodyphus mimosarum | reverse complement strand
GAACTTAAACAGATTAAAAAATATCATGCAAAACTTTTTTATAATTAAAATTATATATAATTAAAACATAATATTACAATGAAATAAGCAATATCCCTTGATACAAATGTTAATTATCCTAATAAAGTAATTAAACAATTTACCGTTGCAAAAAGAAACATCTTTTTAATTTCTTAAACTTTTCAGTCTCTTAAAAACAGTAACATAAGAAATACGATGAAAAATTGTTGCCAAACCGAAATTTTTAAAAGAATAAAACTGTTCAAAATGATGCAATTTTATCAAAAATCTATCAACAACAATAAGAAAGGCAAATTGTTGCCAAAAGTACATTTTAAAACATCTGAGATGTGAGAAGTATATTCGGAAGCTTCATTTAAAAATTAAACAAAAATACAAAATATTATTATTTTTCCAAATTTTTTTTTAAAAGGAGTCGAAAGGATTAACGTTCAATGTGTCCCAAAATCAAAGGAAAATAAACAGCACATTTTTTAAAATAAGTTTTTTTTTAAAAAATTCCGCTGAAAAGGTGTTAAGATCACCTTCCTAAATAAATTCGTATTTAATCGATTTATTGAAATACGAAATTTATTTTAAGTTCGTAAAATAACTAAGTGCCTGCGTTTCACGACGATGTAAAAATTAAATGTATAGAGTAATATCTCGCTTTCCTATAACCCATTATGTTTCTCAAAATGACGCGATTTCGTCAAAAAACATTAAATAAAAAATAATCTAATTCGAATTTCGAAAAAATCGCTTCAATGTGCACTGGCTCTTGTGTAGATACACCAATGCACCAAATTTCGTGGCCCTGGGTCTATTAGCTTACTCGCAACACGAACGAAAAACACACACACAGACTCTTTGTTTTATTATATGTGGAGATAAGAGAATTTACTGTTACAATGTCACTAGGTTACATTGCGTATAAATTTATTATTAAACTTCCTTAGGCTAATAAGTCTAGGGAACAGTTAACAAATAAGCATATTCCTATTTTTATAACAGCATAATTATATTTTATAACAGAAAAATTTTGCATAATTATTCTTATTAATTTGCAGGACATTATCTTATCTTGTAACATTTATCGCTCATCGAATACAAAAAATAAGTTTATACGCATATAAAATATACCTTATCTTGTAACATTTCTTGCTCATCAGATTCATACAGAAATTAATTTTCATGCATACAAAACGGAATTTAACTTGAAGTCTAACTCTGAAGAAAATTTAACTCGAAGTCTAATTCTAAACAAATTTATTAAGCTAATAACTCATGGCAACACTATTCTTGTCATCCAGCTACTTTATTTGCGTTTCTCACATTTCCATTTCACATACACTAATAGTTTAAAACTCTTTCTTTGTTCCTCTTGGGAAGAAATGATTTCGAAATTCCCTTACTAGCTTTCATTTATCTTATGCACATTCATATACCTTTTACATGATGTTAATGTTACAAAAAGATGTTAACTGTTACAAAGTAAATAATGTAAGTATCACATTGTGTTCCTTTCTACTTCCCATCATTGATTTTAGGTATTAAGATATTTAATTTTAATTTTTTTTCACTGTATTTAGAATTACGTATTGCTCTTGCAAATAAGTAGATAAGAGAATTAAGGTAACCTATGAGACGTAATAACCGTAACAAATATTTAATTAAAAATGTAAACACACATTTAATGCTTACATAAGGTCGCAATCTTAGGTTTTTCAACTTAGATATTGCATTATAAAAATATGTTAGTACATGCTGAGTCATAATCCCGTGAACCATTTCAAGAATGCATAACAAATAAACTGCTCAAAGCCTACCAAGTGTTATTACTCCGAAATAGAGCTAACTCCCGTAAAATTCTCTTTGAACATTCTGCGTGCCTACCTGTACTGATGTCAGAACCTTTATGCACCAAAAGAGAGTATTTAGGTATTTAGCTAATATTGTTGTTCAGCCAGAAATTATAGGGATATATTGTTCCCACTATATATGAAAGGACAAATATTGCGGAGAAAATGCACTATAATATTGATGCATATCAAGCATCACTGAGGCATCTTTGAGGACATATCAAATTCTCCGAAATAAAATTTTATAAACAATAGGTACATGTAAATCTGCTGGAAAAGTTAAATTAAACTAGAGCATCCAAAATTAATTGGACCAATGGCCGAGCAGCTAAGACCGTGAAATATTGAAAGTTTGCCCCGGGTTGGATTCTCCGCGAACGGGATGCTTACATGGTTGGTTATCGTGGCTTTCTCCATACATAACTTGAATATTAACCGGTTTTCCTTACGAATTCCTCTATGGAGGTGTTTAGACAATTAGAAGATTTAAACAATATGCTTTATATAATTCCATTGATGTTGCTGTTTACAAATAACCTTTCTTTCCTCGATGGCCTGGTCACACACATAATATCTTAATTCAGTATTATTGTATTTCATACGCATCAATTTACCTCTCACCACACTTTAAGCCCTGTCATTCTATTATACAAAAAACGGCTCAGTTTTATCCTTCCGATTTTCGTGCGCTCTTAAATTTCGTCTCTGGCTCAGGTCTTCATCAAGAACTTAACTATTTAAAATCGGCTGAAATGAACACAGGTGTCTCACCTCGTATTATTGACTTAGCAGTTAAAATATTTTCATTTCAATAAGCACCAAAAAAAATCTGAATGCTTTCAGATTTCACATTATGCCCAAAGGCGCGTTTTTTAACCTTTTTATGTGTTACCTTTATTTAATGAATATCATGTTCTGCGCACTTAAACCATAAAATTCAATTCAACAGCAATATTACAAAATAATTTAAAAAGAGCATATCTTTACAATTTCCGCTATACAGTCTCGCGCGCTGGATATAAAATATTATTTTTCCGCGCAGTGTTGGCATTGCTCGCTTTGAAATCGTTGAGTTTCTTAATCAAAAACTCATAAATGCTTTACAAAATCTGAAATAGATAATGAAACAAATTCCAAATTTGGGCTTCCAGATGCTCATATTCGGGTCGGGAAGTACGTTATTAAAAATTTGATGGCTCTAGGTATCGTTCTTTTATGACAATGCGAGAAGCATATATACATTTATGCAGATTCTTGATTATTTAATTTCCATTAATATAATACAGGGCGATAGTATTTGGTGGCAACAATTTGAAAAGTGATTCCAACTTTTAAAGTTTTCGAAGCAAAATGCCAAAACGAAATTAATAGTCCAGACGGCCCAAAAGTCCCAGTTAAAACCGAAAACATCGTGGACGAAAACGTCGCGGAGAAAACAACGCAAATCGATAACGTCGTGGGAGAAAATGAAGCAAAGAGAAAACATCGTGGTGCAAAATATCGTCGTCGAAAATAAAGCAGTTCAAAAACTTCGCAGTTTAAAAACATCGTCGTCGAAAATATAGTGGTAAGAAATAAAGTACATACAAATCATTGCATGACGATAACATCGCAGACATGCGTTTTCCAGGTTTTAATAATTGTTAATGAATGTTCTCATAATGATTTGTGAGAGCGAGGTGGAAAGAAAGATAATATTTACTTTCAGATTTTTATAAACTAATAATTTTTTTAAAAAAAACAATAAATTTAAACAAAACAAGAAATAATTTTCCCTATAAGAGTATAAGATTAACAAAAGTGAAGAAAATGATATCATAATTAACTTAGTAATTTTTTATAGATAAGTTCATGCAGTTACATATCTTTCTTTTTCTATTCTTTTTTAGATTATACTTTTCATGAAAAATTACCAGTAAACCTTTATAAAAAATAATTTATTAATGAACTTTGTTAATCGACTATATCAGTTTGAAATCAAGTGCTATATGTTGCGTTAATTATCTATGCTTAAGTTTCCATTTTACATTTTCAGGAAATATTTATTACTTAATAGAAATGTAAAAGTGAAAATTATTCTTCTTTCCATCTTGCGCTCACAAATCTTTATGCCAGTTTTTACAATTATTGAACAATCATTAATTTTTACAATTATTAAGGTCTGAAAACGCATGTCTGCGATGTTATCGCCATGCGATGATTTGTAGGTAGTACTTTATTTTTTAGCACGATATTTTCTACGGGTATGTTTTTGAACTGAGAAGTTTTTGAACCGCTTTATTTTCGACGACGATGTTATGTAACACGATGTTTTAGAACTGCGATGTTTTCTACTTACTTTATTTTCTCCCACGATGTTTTGTAACACGATGTTTTAGAACTGCGATGTTTTCTCTTTGCTTTATTTTCTCCCGCGGTGTTATGTACCACGACGTTTTCGCCTTGCGTTGTTTTCTCCGCGACGTTTTGTCCGCGGTGTTTTTGCCACGATGTTATCGGCGGACACTTCAGGGCATAGGCCTAAAGGGCTGCAAACAAAGAGAGGAAAAAAAGAGTGAGAAATGTTTTTGAAAAACAAAAATCGTTGGATTCAAATGTCATAAGAATTCAGGTTGTTATTCATTTATTCCATCAATTAGGTATAAAACTGCACGTACTTCACATTCTTGCCTTTTTTATCATCTCGATAAAACTGATAGTTTAAGGCTTAAAGGCATCATTCTAGATATAAATTCTTGGATCTTCTTTAGTATATCTTGCCAGTGTGGCTTTATATAAAATGGTCTAACAAAAGGTGCCTTGAAATTTTACATTAGAGTGTATGAGAATTACGTTCGGAAAAAATAAAGTTACAAATCCTTTTACCCACTATTTCTGGTCAAACGATCACATTTTCCAATTCTCTGCAGCTAAAATTATTCAAAAGACATCTTGCATTAACGAATAAGATTTCCTATACACGATTTATGCTCGTAAAGATCTTCCGATTTTAGTCAATGATCCCAACTCTAATCTCTCTCTATTCTTAGCTTTTCAAGGAATTATGTCTTAACTGCTTTCTTTCAGATTTTTATCAACTTATGAAGCAAGTATAATTGTTTAGCTATCTTTTAATTGAAACCGTCTCGAATTTGCTGTCCTTTGTTATCTCGATAGTATGTTTCTCTTTCGTCATTTTTATTTTTGCAGCTAAAGAAGGAAGTTCTGTTTTAATTTCGAAACGATACTCTTGCAAATTTACGCACATTACTCCGATTTACTTGGTTAATTATTAGTCTCCTTAATATTAGTCCATTTTATTTTAATGAAAACAGTCGGTGTAATTATTGATGTTATCACACAGACTGTTTACACAGACACAGACAATGTTCAACTTACGTCTCTTAATGGCTATGTTAATGTAATGTCTGCAATTAGTATATTCGAGCAATGCAATGTTGGGCTAAATGATCGACGAATAAACAGCACTGAATAACAAGGTAGTCATAAATTAAAATTGAATTAAACTTTAAAGTTTTAACTATTACTAAGAAGAATACTGAAATTAATTTAATATTTTTAATACAGTATGCAAAAATATTATTAAGACAGTTCATCATTTTAATATATTTCACACTACGTTTTACATAATTCAGTAATATTTAATTCATTAATATATGGACGCTTCAGTAACAGTTGGATTTTGCAAGCAAAAATATGTAACCGCACAGCATTTTTCCCTCTTGCCTAGCTGTGCTCATCTTTCCATATATCTAAGCTATTATTCTTGTAGTCAATAAATACTCTCCGACACTCATTTTTAAAGTTGAATCATAAACAGTACTATACCCAGGTTAAAAAATTGCTAATGTATACGCATAAAGGGGTTGCGTAGTCATGAGAGTATCTATTTTCCAATGCTGTAATGAATCATTTATGATTATTTTGCATTAAATCATTTTAATTCAAAGCAAAGTAATGTAAAAGTGTAAAAAAATGTATGCATAGTCTATGTTTTAACATTAAGAGACTCCAGATGTTTAGAGCCTCCAAATGTAAACTTGAGATAAGCCCTTAAAATCATAAATCCGCAATTAGGTATGTGTGATAAATATCAAACGCAACTAGACTCATAAAACTACCTATTAAACTTGCATAAACTGAGGGCTTTTCTTGTACTTTGCTTGATTAAATATAAATGAAAGTCTTTATTTTATTACACTCATATTTGAGTTGATTATACATTTATTAATTATCTGCAGGCAAAATTATTTTTACTGAGTAAAACTGAGTAGCTTACTGTAATAATGTTTTAAATTTTTGGATGTTATGAAACAGTATTTAACAATTCTGGCTTTGTATATTAAATGCCTAAGATATATTACAATCTGTTTTTTACGTCGGAAAACCTTTCATCAAGTGTGTGATAATTATATTAACTTTGTAATAATGCAAAATGCAATTGTTGATCCCATGTGATATCCGTTTAACTAGTGATAATATTGTTACGAATTTTCTACATATGTAGTAATTATAGTGAAATTATATGTGTGAAACTGTAGTTTTTACCGAAAACGTAAGAATAAAGGAGCAAGTCTATTGATTTAACATTGAGTAAAGGGCTATCTCGCAAAATTGAAGAGATATCGCCAAGCTGGCGACGGTTTTAAGAACTTTATCGCCAAACTTGGGGAGAAATCGCCCAAAATCGCCAAACCCGGAGACCATTTGGCGACAATTTGATTGGGTCCTAGTTTGGACCGGTGTATGACTAATACTGGATATTATAATTGAACAACTGTAACTGATGCTATATGTAGCTGTAACCGTACTCGCATTCATATAATTTCTAGTAATCGCAAGAGATGGAAAGTACTAGAAATTTCATGGCGGCGGGAGAAAACTATTTAAAACCGCAGACAGCACCAACTGATAAATAGGTGTTGTTAGTTCAGAACTGAATTTGGAGTATTGAGATATCCATGAAAGCTTCGCTTTTTAGATACGCTTTGCGTTACGTTGTGTTTAACGAGTAGTTTGAAGTGTGTTGTTGGTTAATGCTCTCTTGCTTGACGCGTAGTCCACGAAATTCCTCGTAACAAGGAGCGCAAGATTACGCCTGTCATTGCAAAAGACTTGAATGCCTTACAGGTGACAGTGCGATTTATTTCAGTTCCGCCCCCAGTTTTGATAGAGTTTTGATAGCACACCCGAGGGACGGTTCCGAGGTTCTCAACCCTTTATCCCCTCCCACCAACCTCTCGTGAAGACTTTTGGCTCGCCGCATATTTAGAGTGTGCCCATGCCATACTATACATTTATAGACAGTCATGTCTTCCCTGGGATTCGAACAAGGCAGCATTCAGGACCGCTAACCACTTTATAGATTGGGCCGCAGTTTGAAGTGTAATTACTCGTTGTATTCCCTGATAATCTGATGAGCTCAGGCTATCGTCAATTCCGTGTGCATGCATTCTATTACGTACTCGTATGCACGCAACAATATTTAATGTGAATTTAAGGAGAAATAATGTTTTTTTCCAGTTTAAATGAAGTAATGTAGGCTGCTAATTTAGTTAGAGCAAATGTGTATTGTATGTTTAATTAGCAATAATGTGCATTGTCAATTCGTATCAGGATGCTTTAGTAATGAAAAATGAGGACTTAGTGTTGTAGCCATGTTCTCGATAATCATGATAACCATCTCGTGTATTCTGCCAAGATATGCATTACTTTACAACGTTGCTACAAGGAACTGCTCTTTTATTGTTAGGAAATGTTCCAAATTGTAATGACGTTGGATCTTCTCAAAGTGAGGCTACATTGAGAATACTTTATACAAATGTTCAGTAATAGAAATAAATTCAAAGAAATAAATAAAGTACTGAATTAGCGTCAAAGTTATTGTAAGCTATCTGTTGGTAAGCGAGAAAGATTTCATAATAACTACAACTGCATTAAGTTCCAAGTGACCATCACTTCAAGCCGCCAGAAAACTCGCAATGGTGAACCATGAATAGCTGAGATGTCCAATATGATTGCGTAATCAAGGTAAAGTAGAAAACGCAATATTGAAAATCTTCAACTTCATAAAATTAGATTAAATGTAAAAAATATAGAAAATCTTCAATAATATAAAATTCTAGTATGAAGGTAAAGTTTTTGAAGTGCATAAGCTTACTGTGCATATTATGGCATCCTGTGCAAGTTTAAAATATAGCATTAAATCATTTAGCAAAATTAATATCAGTTCATAGATGTTTGTATACTCATATTATGTTTAGTAAATTTGCAGCAAAATTTTTGGAATCAGCCGTACCAGTTACCTAACCAAATAAACAGAGAGGAGGTGGGCTAATTATTCTTAAATTCTAAAAATTTAGGCATTTTTACAAGAGAAATAATTTTTAATGAATAATAATTCTATGTATGCCTAAACTTCGATACTTCTAATAGGCGAACGTCTGATGCAAGCAAGAAGTTTTAAAGAAGTTTATATGCATTTTATTTAAAAATAAATAATAGAAAAATTGATTTTAAGTATCCTAATGCAATCAGTCGCGAAAAGCTATGTATAACTGAAAGATTTCGCTCAAAGAAAGTTGTCTTGAAATTTGCATATTAATGATATGTGCTATTAGTTATTGTTTTCTAAACATTTTTAGTTTCACTAAAAATATGAATTACTAATTTCAGTTAGACCATTCACTAAATCCTTTAAAGTATCCATTTTGTTTTAAAAAATAAGGATTACTTTTATATTTGTTTTTTATTTTTGAATTGTGTCTGAGGTACCACTTAAACTCCTTTGAATTCAACTACAGTGAAACCGTCTGCCACCTTGCCTATGTAGGAAAAAATTATAATTTCCTTTTTCCACAAGGATTTTCTTAGGTTATGGATAAAGCAAAAAAATAGCAGTGTGAGATATTTTCCCTTTTTCTTTTCAAAATGAAAGCGAGCACAGTATTTCAGAATTTTAATCCTACCTTTAAAACTTCGCGGGCTTGAAAAGATATTTGATCACTTTAGCTGCTAGAATTAGAATTTTTATTCCTTTTCTAAATCTTATTCCAGTGCCCAATCATTGGCTAGAGGAACGATCATGCGAAACATGGATAAGATGAATTCATTGCAAACGACAGTGATTGATGACTGGTGTTTAAACATTTAAAATTAGATATGGATTAAACTACATTTTTTGTCTATATTTACATTTATTTTGCTATAAAAAATGCAGTTTTTTCTATAAAAGGAAATCAATTCTACACATTGATGTTAAAAACGTTCTGCTGAGAATAAACGTTTTGTTCGGTATCTTAAAATGCAGTTTCGTGACATTATTAACTATTATTAATCGAAATGAAACAATTTATCACTTTAAACTAGAGCTTATCTTTGCTTTTTTAATGTACTTACATATACATATATATGCGTATATGAGCAAACCTTTGATTCATATTTAAGCTGATAGTTCATTTTTTCAGGTAATTACAAAACGATGATTTAAATATAAGATAAACTTCTAAGTGCTAGTATGGTATATTTACCTGTTGGCTATCTACCTTTGAAACGTTTAGTAGTATAGTGAATTAAGTCATTTGCTGCACCAACTTAAGTGATTATTTAAATTTTTGACCCAGTGGGCCAAAAATTTATTTAATGTTTTGTGTACTCATAATTTTCTGTCTCTGCCCATTGGCCGAATTGCTTGCTTTCGCATAGAAACTAATTTTTATTGTAAAAAGTGTTTTTAACTATTTTTAACCGAATTTGTTGCTGTAGGTGTTTCTGCGTTTTACGATTTTTAATGTAGATATTTTGAGTATTTATGTGTTTTTGCCTTGCCGCGAAGTGAGAACTGAATTAATTGATTGAAAAATATATCTCTAATGAAATTCGAAGAAATAAATTTAAATGAGGTACTGCAAAAATATGTGTATAATTTAATAGGCCGTGCGAGGAAGTCATGTGGTGTCTACATTAGAATTCTTTTACAATAGAAAGATAAATGATAAATTATTTTAATATATTTTTTTGCTATTCTAAGAGTACAAAAGTTGGATATGCTTTTCAAATGAGCATTTTAATGCAAGAAAATTTGCAGTAATATGTAATTCCATTTAGTTTATGACTTCATGTATTATGAGAACGTTGGTTATTTGAAGTACTAAATATTGATGCTTAAATGATATAAAACTTAGAATACAACCAGAAAGGTATATTCTAGAGGGGGAAAATATGTTATTTAAAAAACAAATATACATATTCTAGGTATCGATCGAATATCTTAGATGTCTATTAAGACGTATATCGATTGCTTTCTATCAAAAAAATTGCAACTCATCGTGGTATTTATTCAAACAATATTTGAATTATTTCCTAAGTAAAGATGTGGTAGTAACCAATTATCTGTTTCATCTTCATTGTAAAGCCACTGAAAAATATTCAGTCATCGACCATCAATTATCAACGCGAGATTTTCATGGAAAAACTTTGTTTCAGGAGCCACCAAATATTTTGTTACGGATAATTCCTGTGCTAGCTGTGCCTCTCTGTGATTTATTCTCTTAGAAAACGTAATTTTGTACCGCTGGAAGAGACAGTAATAAAAGTTCTGTATCTTAACCTTATAAACATGCCGGCATTTCATTTTTGCTGTACATATTTGTCGCCCATCCGGGACAGTGGTTAGTGACTCTGTAGAGACATTAGGTTATTTAGTAGCAGGAGACATGAAAAATATGCAATTCCTTCGCCGGGAATCGAACCACGGACCTCTGAAATACCGGCTCAGTGTGCTGACCATTACACCACGAAGGCACGCTAAGAATGTGGGAGATATACCTTATATACTCCCCTTTTTAAAGGGCGACTAGGGTTTTAGGGGACCTAGTCGCCAAATCCTGGGTGTGGAGAGTCATCATCCACCCTTTTATTAGTTCGGGCGCCAGTGTAGAGACATTAGGTATTTTTTTTTGAAACAAGAGAGATGAAAAATGTGCAACGCCTTCGCCGGGAATCGAACCGCGGACCTCTGAAATACCGGCTCAGTGTGCTGACCATTACACCACGAAGGCACGCTAAGAATGTGGGAGATATACCTTATATACTCCCCTTTTTAAAGGGCGACTAGGGTTTTAGGGGACCTAGTCGCCAAATCCTGGGTGTGGAGAGTCATCATCCACAACCCTTTTAGTTCGGGCGCCAGTGTAGAGACATTAGGTATTTTTTTTTGGAACAAGAGCGATGAAAAATATGCACTGCCTTCGCCGGGAATCGAACCACGGACCTCTGAAATACCGGCTCAGTGTGCTGACCATTACACCACGAAGGCACGCTAAGAATGTGGGAGATATACCTTATAACTCTGACTACCGTACCAAAAGGCCAAGGTTCGAATCCTGGAGAAGCCATAGATGTTTGTAAATCAATGTAGTATAGTGTCTGGGCGGCATGCACGCACTCTAAACATGCGGCGAGCTGATAGTTTTCTCAAGAGGTTGGTGGAAGGAAAAGAGAAGTGAGGGTCCCTTTGCTCGGTGTGCTCTCCTTCAAAATTGGGAGCGGAACTTACATACGTTCGGGCTATCACCTGTATGGCGCTCAATGCCAACGGCAGGCGCAGTTGACTCCTTGCCAGAGTGAATGTCATGCGCTTGTGCTGACCATTATCAGGGATAAGACTGTAACTGAAGCAACAACAACTGTGTATACCGGAACGAACATCAGATCAGCTAGTGATAAAAGAGAAAACCATACTCTGATTCCATAATGAAGAGTTATGTCACACCCAATCAGGTAGAAGGATAAACTCGATTTTCATGCTATTATCGCCTCAAGATTCTAACGCAATTATCATCATTGCTGAGAAAGAAACAAGATGAACGCTAAACGCTATAGCACACCACTCATCATCTCAGACTGTTTTCTGCGATACTGCTGTACACAAACATAATGACGGTTATTATTACGGCAGCTTTCGCAAATAACTTGGCAGCAAGTCTTTCTCAACCAATAAATGAGAACTTGCCTCCATGGACATTGTAGCATTGAAACCTTTGACTACATTCCAGGGAATGTTACCAGTTTGAATTATTGGATTATTTTATTGGCGTTTATATCAGTCATTGGATTGCGATATTTCACTTAGTATCAACTTAATCATTTTGAAGTGGAAACATAGTTTGTAGAGATATTAGGTTTATTTCGAAGCAGGAGTCATGAAAAATATGCAAGGCCTTCGCCGGGAATCGAACCACGGACCTCTAAAATACCGGCTCAGTGTGCTGACCACTACACCACGAAGGTACGCTAAGAATGTGGGAGATATACCTTATATACTCCCCTTTTTAAAGGGCGACTAGGGTTTTAGGGGACCTAGTCGCCAAATCCTGGGTGTGGAGAGTCATCATCCACAACCCTTTTAGTTCGGGCGCCACTGTAGAGACATTAGGTTTATTTCGAAGCATGAGTCATGAAAAATATGCAAGGCCTTCGCCGGGAATCGAACCACGGACCTCTGAAATACCGGCTCAGTGTGCTGACCGCTACACCACGAAGGCACGCTAAGAATGTGGGAGATATACCTTATAAGTTTAATACACTCACTTCCAAAAGTTAATTTAAGCACGAAGATGTAAAATGCAAAAAAATCAACAAATACTGCTTTGATTGACACAAAATTCGGCAGGAAAGTAGCATATATATTTATGCATAAAACAAAATCAATGATTATATACAGAAATGAAAACAGTAATAAATTCTTCTAAGTTATCAGATAATGACATACTGTAGACTTAAACAGAATTATGTATAAAGTGAAAACAAACAGTATAAAATGAAAAAAGGACATTAATAGGATATGTGATCCCCCTTCATCTGTACACAATAGTTACACCTTGTGACCATGCTTTCCATTAGGTGGTCAATTACTGCAGAATTAAGCAATCATCATTCTCCTTGTAGAGCATTTTCCAGCTCAATAAGAGTGGCTAGATGTGGGAAACGTGAAGAAACAGCCCCGCCGAGAGGATCCCAAAGATTTTCAATGGGATTAAGTTCGAGCGAATATGCTGGCCACGCCATACGCGCAATCTCTTCACTCTCCAGGTAGTCATCGACGATGTCAGGTCTATGGGGACGTGCGTTATCGTCCATTAAAACAAAAGTAGGGCCAACTGCTGCAGCGTACAATCTCACAATGGGTTCTAGGACTTCATCTCGATACCGGACAGCCGTCAAAGAACCCCGTTTAAAGATGTGCAGGTAGTTGCAGTATCCTAATGAAATCCCTGCCCACGTCATAATGCTTCCGCCTCGGAATGCGTGATGTTCGGTGATGTTTTGGGACTGATTGCGCGTTCGTTGTTCACGCTATATCCTTATACGTTTGTCATATGGCTCCAGAGAAAATCGTGACTCATCAGTAAACATGACATTGCCCCAGTCAGACACATTCCAAATGACATATGTTCCCGGCCTCACTGTAATCCTGCCCCTCTTGATTGGACGGAAATGGAACACAAATTCGAGGTACCCGGTCGTACAGTCTACTCATATGTAATCTTGGCGTACAGTAGCTGCAGATATCGCCTTACCAATGGACGCTGTAACCATAGATGTCACACGTGCGGAGGTCGCTCTGCGATTCTGCTTGGCTACAATAGCAATATATCGATCTTCCGTAGGGGTTGTACTCCTACGGACCGGATACGGGGCTTCGGACAACTGTCTGTGTGGTTCGGAACTGTTTCCATAAACGTGAAAATCAGAATGATTAACGCCGAAGAAAAGAGCAACATCTGTGATCGACTGTCCTGCTTCAATGCACCCCACAGCACGCCAGCGCTCAGAAACTTCCTTTCGTCTTCTGGAAGTCATAGAAACACATATGTTGTCAGGACTGAGTGTTCGGTGCATATTCTTGGAAAACATCTTCGTAAAAACTTAAAGTCCTGATCTTGAACAGGGAGCTGAATGCAGCTATGTTCTGTGATAGAATACTGTGATTGAGTTGGAGAATAACTGCACTTGAAGGGGATTTAAAATCCTCTTTTATTAAATCACTATTTTTTACAAACCACTTCCCAACTCGGGAGGGATACAGAGAGTAAAAGACCACACTTGGGTCTAAAATGAACAATCAGATAAATTTAAAGCTAAAGCTAAATAGAAATTAAATACTCGTCGCTCACAGAGCTTATAACGCGAGGTTGGTCTCTAACTAAATGGTGCGTAGCAAGATTTACTAATACTGACGCACTTGGATTTATTTCAATAAGCAATTACGTAAAAGCACTATGGCTTAGAATTTAAATGTTAGCTAGTCAGGAGAACGTCGAACAGAATGACCGTGATCTGAGGCGAAAAGCTCTCTCACACTGAGAGGTTTTTACCTCTTGCTTAAATAGTCGTTGGCTCCACTTCAAATTAGCATAAGCTGAAAACGCGCGCTTCTTCTAACGGGAAGTTGAAAATGAGAAGAGATAGAATGATTTAATTTAAAATAAAACTTTGTTAGTTTAAATAAAATCTTACAATGTCATGAAATCAAATTGTACGAAAGTTTTAAACACCTTCTATCAGCACTTACAATCAACTTCTGTAACCCTTCATAAAGCTGGTTTCTTATAAGACTGCCGTTTTTGCATATTTCTTGACATGAAAGTGCGATTGGCTGTTACCTAACATATTTGCATACTTCCGTCTACCTCTGCAGCGAATGTTTTCCTCTTGAATTCTGATTGGCTTCCGGAAATTAGCATTTTCCTCTCCGTGCTTAATACTTGGAAGTGAGTGTATTTTATGTAGTTATTGAAATCTGCTGCGTACAATTTTAAATTGATATTGATCAATTCAAGTTGTAAGTAATTAGCGTTCCCTCCAGTTTTATTACTATTATTAAACGGTATGCTCTACTATTAAAAACTTGTGTTATATTTTGTTTTATTTTAAACTACGTATAGACGTTATATAGGATATGGATCTGCTGTTTAGAGACTAAGAAAAAGTATTTCTTTTATTATAAAAAATGTTTCGCAATATCGAACATTTAAATTAAAACCTTATCAAGTATCAGGTGAAGGTATTACCATAGATTATATTGATTTAATATGTACCTATCCCCCATGAAATAATTTTTGACTTTATTAGACTTATGCTGATCACTACACTGGTTGGGTGGAAGGCATTCCATTAAGTGACATAAAAGCAGAGACCGTTGCTTCTATGAAGCTTTTTATAAAGTTTGGATCACCTGTTTTGGACTTTCTCACCAAATTATTACGCATCGTGCACTAGAACTTACTTCTGAAATACTTCGATTCTTCCAAATTATATGTGGAGTCAAAATTCAAAGTACAACTTCCTATCATCCACAGTGCAATAGCAAATTGAAAGATTTAACCGAATTTTAAAAGCTGCTATCAATTCTCACAATTCAGGTAAGTGGTCCGAATCTGTTCCAACAAACTTTCAAAGTCTGAGGCCAACGTTGAAAGAATCTTTGGACATTCCATTGCTCAGATGGTGGACGAAAACCTAATCTATCTCCCTAGAGAAATTTTCGAAAAGCCGACGGTTTCCCCAACAGCTCAAACATTTTTAAATGAATTACAGAAGCAAATGGAATTGTTCAAGCCTTTACGATACAGCGAAATATTATTCCTTAACTTTTGGTCCATAAAGATCTGAATATACGTTCTCATGTCTTTCTACGAATCGCCTGTGCTAAGAATCTTTAGAACATACTTATGGAGGACCCTTCCAAGTCATTAAAAGAATCGAAAAATACTTCCTAGTATTTCTTAATACAAATCGAAGGTAAGGAAGTAAATATTTCGACTGAAAGGCTGAAGCCAATTTATAATTTAAAATCATTCGATCAAAGCCCGGAACTATAGGTTTCTGATACCTAGCTCAAGACCTAAATCAAAACACAGACTTTGTCAAAGTCTGGGCACATCACTAACTGCATGACTACTGAAACGTCTTTTAGTAACGATGTTGAATATTTTTAACCACTACTGCTGAATATGTTTAATACCAAATGTATATATTTATTTATTTGATTGATTATTTTTAAAATTCTAACGTTAATTAATTTATGCTATATTGTTCCACTATCAGAATCTGTTATATCGTGACACACTTCCTTGTAGGGGACTAATGTAGTGGCAACATATTTAACATTTTCAATTTGCTGTGTAGCAAAATCAATTCAAAGTTGTCATCAGTTAACATTTTTTTCTATTAGTTCTCTTATTATTGAATTATATGCCTTGCAATTTTAAGCCCACGTGATATTTTTATTTTAAAAAAATACAATATCGTATTTGTATGGGAGGTTCATAGAACATGTATATGTTGTTTAAAGACTGAGAAAAAGTATTTCTTTCAACTATAAAACTGGGATATGTTTTCTTATTCAGAAAATATATTTCATTTCGTTTTTTCTTCCACCGTTTATAAGTTATATTACTTAATTTACCTATCATTTGAAAATTCGAGTTACGATTGATACATTACGTAGAATTTTTGTCTCAAAGAACACAAAGATTTTCCGATTGTTTTGGACTGTTTTGACTGTTTGATTTTCCGACTATCCGATCTCTCCTGTTAATATAAAAGAAAATATAAAAACAGCATAAAAGCAGTTTCTTTGTATTTTTGAGAAAACATGAAAACATTTCAACAGTCGCGTTTCCCATGACCAGAAAATATAAACATAACTTGTTTGCTTCAAATTAGAATATTGCAAAATTTTATGCTGCTGCATTTTTTCTCTAAGCTACTTAATATATTCTGAACACAGGTAACAAAGTGGAGGTTAGTGTAGTAGTACGATAATAACACGGTAAAAATAATCGAGTTTGTACTACAACAACGTGGATAAGAACAGGTAAGTAATGGGAGATGTGTTATGAAGAAAATATTTATTTCGAATATTTGGACACAAATGTATAATCATGTATTACGTAAGATTCGTGCATTAACCGATGTAATAAATATCGTTTTTAGCATTAAATAGTTGTGCACATTTCATTCTTATTTTGATATGTTTTTTTCATCTGAATGCAGAAAAATTTGAGTAATTTTCTTATTAGATTTTTTAATACATTATCAAGCATGCTACAAAATGCAATTACGTAATTTGATATACTTTTAATTTGTAGTTAGTTTAACAAGTTCAAAACATTAACAAGAGGTTGTCAGACTAACGATTTGATTTGTCTATCGAGCTGTGCATAATAATTTGATTTACGTCTAACATAGTGTAAAAAAGTTAATTCTTATGTACCGTGTAGGTAGTAACTAAACCTATCATAATAAATTTTTTAATTATGTTTAAACACAAATTACTACATCATTATTTAAATAATACTAATGTCACTTATTGTTCATAATACAGTGTTAGTCAATAATTAGCTATTTCTATGAAAATAAGGTAAATCCGCTTAGGGTAATTCATCTTTAGTAAACTTACTCTATATCACTAAACCTTTGACTCATAATCTATTTTAAAGTTTGCAAATCTGATTAAAATCATAGTAGTAATAGTAATTAAGTTTTAGTAATTGCTTATTATTTACTGCTTCATTCAACCAGCACGAGAACCTTTCTTGTTAATGGACTGCGCCAAAGCAATAACACTACTCGGAGCTCTTCTCGTGACAGACGGACTCTAACTTGTTACTAATTACCTGTTCGGTAACGTTTGTTAAGAGGGTTAGGATTTAACACCGAGAGATCTCTTGACTCTCTTTAAATAATAAGAATCGTAACAATAAGGATGTCTTTAGTTTTTAGTATATTTTATAATTCAGTTTTGTGAATTATTTAAATGCATGAAATGAGAGATTGTAATGGTTATCCATATACAAGATACACAGTAATATTTTTTATTTATTTCACTATTACTATTATTAATTTCGTTTAATTAAAAATGCTGCTTCATGGATTACTATGTAAGGATTTCTAAACTATGTATTACTCTTAATATCATTAACTCTTTAAAAATATATTTAATTCATTAAACCACATAAACTCACTTCACATCACAAGCCATTAATGGACAGCAACTATGAGTATTTAAATACTTATATCCGAAACCAGAAACATAACACAGACTAATTTGAAATTCAATCTTGCCAATTATTTGAAAGCCTGAAATGAGAAACTATAATGTTTCATCCACGTGTAAAATGCCATTCTATTTAAGTTATGTATTTTATTATCCTTTTTTATTTATATCCAAATAATAGTTTGAATTATATGTGAACTTATCATCCTTATATGGTAAGTTTTTTTTAATTGAACAAAGCATTTTCTATTCATTGCAAATGCAATTTTACTGAAACATATTGCGAAAATTCGCTGTACGGTTTATGATGTATACTTCAGATAAAACACTCGTGAAGGAATTGTCAGTCCAGCCGCGATTTAATTTGCATCTAAATCCAGGAAAGCAACTTTACAAATTCTAAACTATTGAGATACCTATATATAATCTATGTAACACTAAGATTGCGAAATACATCATGAGCACTGGAGGAAGAAGCAGAAGGTATAACAACGTCAGCATGCATCATCAATAAACATCTGTTATATTTGGACAGCGTGGTTGTAGCCGAAGCAGATTCCATCGGTTGGTTCCACTCGAACTACCCAGATTGCCGAGAGGAATCGGTTTTGGAATACCAATACGGGATTTCGAAACAAATTTTAGCACTTCGTCTTGATCTCAGTCTAGCCTTAGGGCTTGAAGTTCAAGAGAATGGGAAGAATTTTAATGGAGTAAGGAGTAGAAGGAAAAAAGCAAAACATGACGAAAGACGATAAAAATTTAACTTAAAGCCTAAGAAAAGAGCTGTCTTCTTGCTTCAATGAATTCTCTATGAACGAATTCTGTATCGAAGATAAATAAATGGAAAATCTTCAATACACAGATGATTATTTCATAAAATTTTCCGTATTACAGAGGAAAAATTATTTGTTGCATAATATATTTTAGAAATGTGATATAGGCTTTATTTTCTTAAATATTAGTTGTATACACGAACACACAGTACACACACGCATATAAGATTCACATTCATTCATTTTGAGACTATATATATATATACTTTTAATTAGCAAGTAAGAATGTAGAAGCTATGGTACATTCGAAACCTCTAAAATCCTATTTGTAAAAGCACAGTAGTGCCAAAAAATTACATTATCAAATAGAATCAAAATACCATTATTAATAAAACATGACTTAAAAGAAAAAAATAATAAATTGAGACTAATAATTGAATATTTATAAAAATGTGGGAAACGTACAAGTTGCAAGAAAAAGTATAAGTTGCAAGATAATGGGAGAAAAAACACAATTATGTACAAAAAGATCAAAATGGATATATTCGACTATATATTATATATATATATATAGTCTCAAAATGAAGTAGAGGAATCACTTTGTGGAAATAGTTTTGGTAGTGCCTCATACAGCAAAAATTAATATTAATATAAACTTCACTATTCTTTGATAAGTTTGTAATATTTAATTACTTAAGTTTCATTGAGTTAAGATTGAAATTGATTCTAATGCCTCTCAAATCTCATACTGCAAAAATTAACATAAACTGCATTATTCTTTGCTATGTTTGTGATCATTTAAGTTTTAATTTCAGTTAAGACTCAAATTGCGTCTTTCGCTTATGTCCATTTCGTCACGTACTCGCTCAGTGCAGAGGTTAAAGCGGCGCAGTTTACTTTGAGAGAAAGAATCGTAACCGCCCCCCCCTTTATTTGTAGTAACGACTTTGTTGTTGCCGCCGCTATTTGCTTGCCTTTTGTAGAGAAAGCCGTTGATCAAAATAAACGCTAACTCCTGATTCGGTATGGTTTTAATACGATTTGAATACTAGAGGCGTTTGGTATTTTGTCTTGCGTATGATCTCTTTAGTTGCATTCAGATAATATATTTTAATGTTTCAGTAAATACTTAGTCAAGAAGATTCTCATTTTTGCCCTGTATTATTTTAAGTTCAACTCACCAAAGGTGAGGAATTAAAGTTTTGTCTTTAAGATTCGTTGTTAGCTTTTATTTCTACAGTCAGTTTAAACAAAATACCGTAACTCACTCATATAGTAACGGTAAAAAATGAGAGGTTGATGGAATAAATTAATTAAGTAGTAAGATACCTCACTAACATTATGAGTTGAATACAAAATATTCCGTATCTTATGTGGAAAATGTGAGGATATCCAGCTTCTAATGTTTTAAACTTGTGTGAACTTAAATGATACTTAAATTTTATCACAAACGCCTGCAAGTATAATAATTTGTCTTGGTTTTGGAAATTTATTAATGTGTTTTATTTAAACTTAGGAAGGCAGATAGAAATCAGTCGTAATTATTTGGGAGTGAAATGAACATATAAAATGCTAGAGCATTAGATAAGTGGATGTTATACCGATTCTGGGAATATTTGTTATACTACCATTTAATTCTTCTTTGTATTCTTTTGTTGTTACTTTAACTCCATGGCTTAATATCGAATTTCCTCTTTTCAAGGGCAAAAATATAAAGAAGTTAATTTTAGTTCCCTTTGAAAGATTTCGATTAATCTAATATTTTCATTAATTGAATTAAATATGATTTATATAAAAAAGATAAAATTAACTGTGAATGTACTTCTTAGTAATGAAATATTCATTTCGATTTATTAAAAACTTCGAATTATTTAATTTCTAAAAATTGCAGTATTATTGTGTTATCTACATCAGTACAAAAAAAAAAGAAATTATTGCTTGATAGTTAAGTGCTTGATAGAAAAATTTTGCTTAATAGTTAAGTAATAAGCGTTTGATAGAAAAATTTTGCTTGATAGTTAAATAATAAGTGCTTGATAGAAATAATTTCTTGATACTTAAGTAATAAGTGCTTGATAGAAATAATTGCTTGAGTTTATATTTATTTATTACATTTTACATATACGTAGTGCATGAAATTGCGTATTCTCAGAGCAACGTATTGCGTATGCTACATCTGACACGTCTTAAACTTTGGAGTTAGACACCATTTCCATGCATGTAGATGATATGCAGATGTTTTCATTCTGAGCACTTTCTGGATTTCGATAATATGGTTTACCATCCAATCTTCCGATTCCTATTCCGATAATACGCTATATCCATTCAATTCCGATAATACGGTATATCCATTCCAGTTATGATAATACGGTGTATCCATCCCAGTTACAATAGCACAGTATATCCATTCCAGTCCGACCACTCGAATTCCTATAATACGCTATGTCATTCCAATCTTAAATTCACATTTTTCAGTACTTTTAATGCTAAAATTACATCTGGAAGTACTAGACTGTAATTAAAAAAATGTTTTTTATTTTATTTAAATAATGAAATTTATTCAAAAGGAGTAGTCTATGTAAAACGGAGACCAGTGTCACATACTTTTTTTTTAAATTTCGTAGAGCAATTCTTAAAATAAAAACATTTAAGGATAATGATCATTAGTCATTTAAGGATGCATAAAAGTCATTTAAGGACTTTTGCTGTCTTAAAGTATATGTGTTTACGAATTCTGTCCATTTAATAAGTAAATAATTTTGTCTTATATTTATCCGTGATACCTCTGAAAAAATAAGAAAAATATTGCAACTAATGATTAGCTTGTTGTTATTAATTCTCCTTATATTACCCTAAGCCTTATTAGGAGCACCAATTTGAGCATGGCAAGGACTGAGCCAGCATATGGGGTCTATAAGGCTTTCTATTACATACAAAGCCTTAGGTAGCTTAGAGCTGATAAAACGAGTTTCTCCAGCTTCATTTCTGTTTTAATGAAAAATCCACAGTGGGATGGATTCAGATGCCTTCTACCCTCTCTTTCATTATCACGAACCTCTTCAGACATTATCTGCCTCTACAGTATTTTAAATGCCCTTTTTTCCTGGAAAGATACTTTACATTAGTAGATTGATTAAGTTTTTGAAAGAAGCATATGTGAAAAAATGACCAGTGCTCTGGTTTGGACTCGAGCTCCGGACTTTCCGAATGCCAGCCGGGCGTTTCTATTAATAAAATACAATGAAGGCACGTGATAAAGACGGAGAAAGTACCTTACCCACACTTACAAACATCCATGCTTTCGTCGAGATTCGAACGCATGTTCAAGACTGCGGCAGCCGGCTAGCACATTAGGATACCAACAGGGTGGCTCTAACGACTGTAATTCAGTTACGCAAATGGAATCAATAGGAAAACATAGCAAACTTTATCGTCGTATTCAATATCGTTATTTTATGGTCATGGGTATATCAATTCTAGTTGCCATTCTGCCAAAACATTTTAGCCAAATCATTACGAATGACAAGGTAAAAAACGGTACGTTTGAGGCGTAATTTAAGAGCATACCAGATACAAGATAACACTTTACGCTTTTTTACACTGTCATTCACGCTTTAAGGCACTATTATTCAGAATATACCCGCCCGTTATCTTATCTGTGGTGCCAGTGTTTTCCGCATACTATGAATAAAAGATTTCATAAAAAGATATCTGCTCTACATAAATCATAAACATCCACTATATGTAACACACCAAACCATGCGTATGTGTTCTCGCTCACACTCACTTCATTGAGACTTAGAAAATTTCTTCATTTCTAAACATTTTCCCCTGAATTCCCTAATAATTTCCCCTGAAATTATTAGCAAAAATCTATTTTTTCTTTACTATCATTTATTTCTGTAACGTAAAAGAATGTCTGAGATTAATTAAGCAGTTTAACTATTAAAGATGCTGGAAAAATAAGTAAACCCAGACGAGGAGTATTTAATGTAATTCATT
Organism: Stegodyphus mimosarum; assembly: GCA_000611955.2. Classification (NCBI taxonomy): domain Eukaryota; kingdom Metazoa; phylum Arthropoda; class Arachnida; order Araneae; family Eresidae; genus Stegodyphus; species Stegodyphus mimosarum. The sequence goes on along the minus strand of KK115825.1, from coordinate 461,447 downwards.
GAAGCTAAAATATTCAGAATTTAAAATAAAAATTTAAAAATATTGCTTCACCCACGAAGTCTTGTCTCTATAAAATAAAGAATTTCCGCTTTAAATATCATTATAAATTCCTCCACACACTCTGTATATAAGATTATGCTTAGTTAATTCAGAAAAGCTCTAAAGTCAACGAAGAGAGAGTTAAAAGTAAAATGATTAAGCCTCGGAAAAGAAAATATTTTTCGTAAGCTCTTCAAAAATATAGCAACAGCTTTTATTAATAAAAATGCATTATCCTTAAATCCTGCGTCTAAAAGAAGGAAAGAATTTTAAAATTATAAGTTTGCAATGCACAGTGTTATAAGTTTAACAAAAACTGTATAATGATTTTTCACCTTTGTTTTTTTTCCTCCATACATTTCAAATCCTTTGACTTCTTTATGTTAGTAATTTGATTATAATGAAATGAAACTTTATAAAGCGCTTCAACGTTTTAAATTGAATTATTTTCATAACTTTTAAACAACAATATTTTGAGAATCAATAAGATATTTTTTTTGCTTCCAGATGTTTTTAATGAAAGGTCTAAGAAACTATAGCAAACCTTTTATTTAAAATTCATGCTTAAAGCTCTAAATTCTGAATAACACAGTAGGAAAATTAAGAGAATAATTTTTTAAAGGTCTGAAGCTTAAATTCTTAAAAGGTAAATTATTGAAGTTATTGATTTAATTTAAGCTTTAACGAGCAATAATTAAATGGACAATTTAAATTATACAACGTCAAGGAAAAGTGCTAAAGGTTAAAAATCGTCGAATTAATATGCTCATCATCTTCAGTTGCATCTATTATTATTTATTACTTGTTCCGCCATTAGGCATTGCATGGAAAGAGAGCCATGTCCGGCGAGGAGTAAAGGGAAACTGTTTTGTGTTTACGCTGCATGTGAGGAAAACGCAGCCCACGCATCCTGTCGTTCCTCAGGATTCAAACCCCTGGGCCGAATTATCAGCGGACTGCTACTTTTACCGCCAAGCTGCGGATAAGCTTTATTAACGGCCTTAAGTGTTCTGTTGTGCAGTGCCTAATATGAGCACGAAAGCGACTAAATTTGCAGTTATCTAATTTTCATTGCGTTTCAATCTATATATTTCAGTTTTAAATAGAAAATTTTATATAGCAATTATATAAATATTTTATAAATAGATATATTTTATATGTTTTTATATAGAGAGATATTTTTTATAGTAAATATAGTATACAGAAATATATTATATATAATTTTATGTAGTATGTATCGTATAGACAGGATTTTTCTGAAGAGTTGCACGTCTAATTTCGCTTGATTTTGTTGTTAAAATCATATAGAAGAAAACATATACGACTGGTATGGCGTTACTCTAAGCGCATTTCTTTCCTGTGCAAATTAAATTAATCTTTATTGGGTACATTTGGTTTTATAGATTTCAAGTACTGATCCATATAAATTACAATAGAGTAATTTAGCGCAATAACTTTGAGAAAGAAAGCACATATTTTTGTACATCAATCTAAAGAACAGAATTAGAAATTAAGATCATGAAATTAACAATAAACACGCATAATTTTTGTATTAATTTCAAGTAGCACTATGACATCGTAATGACGTAGCAATCTCGTCGCGTGTTATGACGTCTTTAAAACAGCAAGATGCCAGGGAAATTTCAAAAGTTTGCGGCCATAGCAAAGACGTAGATTTGATGTCTTTACCCTCATTTCTTTTTATGCAAAGACCTCCTTTCACGTCTTTATGTAGCATATTTTCGTCGAAAAAACGTAGGATGTTGGGTTGTAAGGACGGCCTTTTAGTTACGCTTTATTGAATTTACGTTTTTTGCGACTTCTGCGCGTTAATAAGGTAAAGTACAAAACTAATAACTCATTAGTTCCGTAATTCATCATTTTAAGACTGTTGCAAAAGCTCTTTATAACGCGTTTTTGCAAACATTAGTCTATTTTATTGGACCATTCTGTTTATTAAAATACTATTTAATTTTTCAGTTCACCGATTTTCTAATTTCTGATATTTATGTTCTTACTAGCGGAAATATCCGATGCCAAATTCTTCTCCAATAATGATGAAAAAATTGCGATTCATAGTCATAAATTTTTCAGTCTGACACGATATGGAACCCACATAAAAATTTTGATTGACAAATAAACTAATTCTCTCTCATTATATTAACAATGGCATGCAGTTTTTAATGATTTTCGTCTTCCTAGTCAAATGGCCGTGAAAATTCAATTTTCCTCCATTATTTCATTTATATTCATATTATTCGATTAAATGTATCAAAAAATTTATCATAATTGATCAGAAAAGAATAACACGAACAAACAAATAAACATAATATAGATTTTGTATAACTTAGAATTTTTTATTAACAAACTCTGTGATTTGAAAGTGAGCAGTGGAAACACTTTTCGAAATAAAGCAGATTTTTATCTTCAACGCACGAGACTGTTTCCACTAGGAAAAAGCGAATGCGAAAATTAGTGTTTTCAGAGTTTTTAATTAATATCTCGGATGATTAAAGTCGTACGAAGACAGGAACAGTCGAAATGGTTTTCGAGGAATTTTCGGAATCGGGAATAATGTATTGAATGTTTGGAAATGCTATTTTTATTTCGTTATAAAACTTAGAAATTCTTTATTAACAAACTCTGCGATTGAAGGGGTCAGGTACCTTTTGAATGGTAAAATCTGTCAAAAAATTACTCAAATTACAAGTGATGTATCTCCAAAACTAATTGTCCCATAAAAATGAAATTTCTAACACATATTGTGGTACCCTTAGTTATTTGTTTAAGATTACTAAATAAGTCATATGCATTAGTAAAACTTTTAAATAAATATTTTAATATAGAGCCTTTTTTATAGCTAATATTTTGCATAATTTTCGCAGCATTGCAACTATATAAAGCATAAGAGGAACCCAATTTGTTTTTCATATAGTAGAAAAATAATGTATCTTTAAAATGACGAAGATTTATTTTATTTAAATGTTCCTTTCCTACAAAAATAATTTTATAAAACAAAATTTAAATTTTTATCAAATTGTTTAAGCATAAATTAGCTACAGTTTTAAAAGTTTTTACGTAAGAAACATTCTGGTTCGTCATATTAAGCATATCTAGCATATAAATATCCGTATAAAATTTGGTGCACTTTAGATTAGCCGTTTCAGAGAAATACTGCGCGCAGTGAGTAAAATCATAGTTTTGAGAACATTGACTTTAAAGATAAAAGTATGTTTTTATCAAACAAATATGCATTATTTAAGAAAAATAAGTGTTCATATTAAATCAAATACATGATATAATTATTTATATATGGACTTTAGCAGCGGCTCAGCTATTTTTGCAGTCTTTTATGAAGGACCGATAGTATGAACACATCCCAAGAAATAACGATAACTTCTTCGCTGTTTTAGGAACACGATAATTTTAATAGCTATTATTTTTGATTGATCCGTTTCGATTCCCTTTTGGGAAATTTTAAATCCTAAATAGCGTAACTCTTTTGCGGCAAATTTACATTTGGACGCATTTATCTTCAAACCAGCTTCATTTAACAATGAAAACACTTTTCTTAAATGTTGTAAGTGTTACTCTAGATTAATACTCGTAATTATAATATCGTCTAAATATATGAACGTACTTTTTCCAAGGACCGGTCTTAAGACGATGTCCATACATCTTTGGAAAGTTGCCGGCGCGCCGGATAAATCAAAAGGCATCCTAAGAAATGCGTACGTGCCAGACTTAGTTATGAAGGCGGTTTTGGGGACGTCTTCGGTTTTTACCCCAATCTGAAAGTAGCCACTCGTAAGATCTAATGTAATCATATACTTTGTAGAGGAAATATTTCGAATTATCTCTTCGATTATCGGTGAGGATATACAGGATATTTTGTGACGGAATTGAGCTTGCGATAATCTATAGCAAAACGCCACGGCTTCGGGTGCGTAATCGGATAATCAATATTTTTCTTGTATAAAACTACTGGGCTAGCATAACTGCTAGAAATCAAGGTAATTATTTTATTTTTCAACATTTCCTTAATATGATATTCAATAATTTCTTCTTTCACCTTATCGTAACGGTGTGGCTTTTGCCTTAGTGGTTGGGCGTCCCCTGTTTGGATTTCATGATTTCTGTCCTGCGTGAAACCCGGTACATCGCTAAATAAACTTGAAAACTCACTTACCAGTGCCTGCAGCTCTTCTTTCTCTTCTGCCGGTAAGTGTTGTAGTTCCAGCTACGGGGGCTTATGATTCCTTTTGTCCACTGGCTGCATTGATAACGTCAAATTGCCTCCCTGAAAATCTATCTTCGGTTCTGCCAATCTAAAAATATCCACACTCAGAATAATATACGTTTGCAGGTTTCGCACAATATAAAATAAAATTTTTACCTGATCGTCGTTGATACGCATAAAAAGTGAAACTTTTCCTAGGCATCTACACTTCTCTCCTTGGGCCGCTATGACATTCGTGTCTCTTGCACTAAAAATTCTATAACGGTGAAAGTGTTTCTTGAAAACTTTTTCCGAGATAAAGCTGCTTTCCGCTCCTGTATTCAAAACAGCCGTCGCCGCAATGTTATTAATTAAGACTTCAATCTTCGGTAAACTTAAATTTTTAACTACCACTGTGTTTAAATTAATTGTGGAAGGATTTTGCGGTACTTCGGACTTCTTCACCTTCCTTAAAGAAGTCAATTTTAGTTTAAATCCTTCTTCTTATTCTCGCCACCTTCTGCATCTTTGCCCGTTTTTCGATTAAAATCTCGTCGTTCTCCGGTCGACTTAGGAGATCCATCTTTCTTCGGCCATTCCTTCGTCTTGTTCCCGTAATTCTGTTGTTGCTTTTGCTGCGGTCTTGGCGTGTTCCCTTGACTTCTTCCCTCAAATTGGCGACGTCGTTCATTGTCTGCAATTCTTCGACTTTCAAATTGTACGGCGAGCTCGAATAATTTATCCAAAGTCGTTGGGTTTCTGAGCTCGATAAAATCTTGAACTTGGGGCAGTAGCTTAGGAAGTACAATTTGAATGATTTCTGGATCCGGGCGACTTCCATACAAAAGCTTGAAAACCTGGATTTTTCTCAAGATAAAATTTGACAAATCTTCTATCTTTTCTTGATATCGACTAAAAAGTTTCGCCTCCAGTCTGGCTCGATCTCGTACGACAGGAAATGCTTTCACCAAATAATTTTTAAAATTTTCATAAGTGTATGTGGGGCTTCCCGGTTCCCCCAAAAGATTCTTCTAATACACTTGAACTAATTTAGCGCTTGGCCCTTCAAAGCTCTGGTGGCTAGAGTGACTTTCTGAAATTCGTGGAGTGGATATAACATAAAATGTGCGTCCAATTTTTCCAGGAAATTAATTACGGCTGACTTGCCGTCAAAACCTGCCGCTGGTTTCATGGCTGCCCGCATGGTGTGTACAATGTAGCCAAATCCTTCTAGGGCAGGAGGTGATAACTCAGGTTTCTGCACAGGTACTGCGGGTATCTCAGATTCATCTTCTTGTCTTTCAGGCCATCCTCTCATTCTTCTTCTTTGGGCGCCAGTGTCAGGACTGAGTATTCTGTGCATACTTTAGGCGAACATGGTCGTGATAGTGTTAAAGTCCTGATCTTGAACAGGGAATTGAATGCAGCTATGTTCTGTGGTAGAATAACTGTGGTTAAGTGTTAGAATAACTGCACGTAAGAGGGGTTTAAAATTACCCTTTTATTATACCACTATTTACAGCCACTTCCTCACTCGGAAGGGATAACAGAAAGTAATGACCGTACTTGGGTCTAAACTGAACGATCAAATAATTTAAAATAAAGTGACTAGAAATTAAGTAGTCGTTGCTCTCAGAGCTATAAACGCGACATTGGCCTCTATGCTAAATGATCAATGGTGCGTAGCAAGATTTGGCTAATACTAACGCACTTAAATTTCTTCAATATGTAATAGCGTAACAGCGCTAAGGCTTGGAATTTAAATACTAGCTAGTCAGGCGCACGTCGAATAGAGCCTCAGTGATCTGAGACTAAAAGCTCTTTCACTCCGAGAAGTTCCTTGTTAACCTTCAAATACAAACCTTGGCTCCACTTCAAATTATCATAAAGCTGAAACGCGCGCTCATTCTAACGGAAAGTTGAAATAAGAGCTCACAGGAAAGAGAAATTAACATAAAACTTTGTTAGTTTAAACTAAAACCTTACAAAGTATATTGTTCACATTTGTCGTTTTCAGTTGAACAGAAGAATACACGTATTTTTATTTAACTTTACCCTAGAATCTAAAGGAATTGCTACTAGGTTTCCATATTAAAACCTTTGTAAAATGTTATCAACATATTTCTGCTAGGATGAATTGATAGAATTATTATTTACATTTTGGTCAAATTCTAATCTAAGACAATAATAAAGTTTGCCTAAATCTTTAACATGAAATTCTTTAGAAAGGTAATGTTTAAGTTCTGCGTGTAAATCACAGTTATTAAGTCATCTACATAAAAAATTAGATTTTACTCATCTTGAGATAACTTCATCTTGTGAGGACACTTATGTGATTGTAATTATTGTAATGTAAAATGTTTGAGTTTCTTGGTCTAAAGTTTCATACCGTTGTCTTTATTTCAAAACGTAGAGAGACTTTTACAAAACAAAACATAACGAGGATTAAAACAGAAGATAAACACTGACTGATATACTCCACCACAAATTTCTTTGCTCCTGATGATGAGGGACCTGTACCTACTTGTCCTTGAAATGGATTTATTGTCTAAATCTACTCCAAATACAAGGTCGTTAGTTTGAAAATTTCTTAATCAGGATTATTTTGGTCTTCAAAATCTTTAGTTCCTTCCATGAATATGTCTTCTTTTAAATCTCTATTGACATAACTCATTACAAAAACTAGTTTATATGTAATAAAGTCTCATTGAATAATGCGTGCAATTACAGTTCGTATACAACGTGTTAAGGCTACTCGAGCAAACGTTTCATTAAAATCGAATTTAGGCTCTTGTATAAATCCTACTGCATTTGAAAAAAACCTTTTCAATGCAAATTTGCCTTAACATTAAGTATTCATTTTTACTGGCAATCAACAGATTGTTTAAGGAATGCTCGAGGAAAAATCTTATAAATTTAAATTAATAAATTAATTTCACTGAATAAGTGGGAAATGAAGGCAAGCACCATAAGGCCATATTTGCACCATAAGGCAATTAAAATATTTACTTGTGAAGATATTATGAAAACTTGCCTACCAAACATAATTCCAATTCATAAGTCTGAACGTAAGTACAGGATATACAGCATTAGCACCGACATAACTGATGTGACCACGAAACGGCAATAAACATTTTGTAAGTAAATGAAATTTTACTGAAATTTAAAAGAAATTTGTGTTTTTACAAATAGTCGTATTCAAAGAGTATTTATACAAATTACTTTTCAATGTATAAGAATTATGCAATTAGGATAACTACTAAAATATAGTTCTGTATATATTTCATCCTAAGTTCAAAAATTATTTTTTTCGCATGAGAACTACTGTGAACCAAAACTATAGAACTTAGGAAACCAAATTCGTCGGAATATATTTTTTTATTATTCTAGAACTCACATTCTTTGAATACAAACTGCTTTGAGTAAAGAAGCCGCATTTTGTAGGGTTAACTGAAATCATACTTCATTCAATAACATGCATCAGAATATTTTTGCTATTATTCTAAGAACACGTGTTCTTTGAGCTAGTTACGAGTCTAATACGAGGTTAGTTACAAGTCTAATACGAGAAGCAGCATCATCTCATTCTCTTTGCATGTCATTCTCTTTGCGTTAAGTGAATTTTTTCTGGAATATACAGGGTATTTAAGAGATCATGGGACAAACTTGAAGGGGTGGTGGAGCGTACTAAAACATGCATTTTTTATAGGAATGTAGGGTCTAAATTGACAGATTAAGGCAGGAACGCAAAAAAAAGATACTAGAGGAAAATGCGTTTATGTACAAAATGAACGCAAAGTGCTTCTTTGCAACAATACATTATTCACAATAAATGTTCAAAATTGCGACCACCAGCAGTAATATATGCTTGGTAACGTCGCAGAAGGGATTGACGAACATTTTGAAAAACGACAGGCATTTCGCGCACGCTTGCAGCCGCAATGGATAGTCGTGCAACGAGGTCCCCCAATGAGTCAACGGGAGTCTCGTAAATGATGCTCTTCAGACGGCCCCATAAAAAAATCCAACCTGGATAAATCTGGCGAACGGGGTGGCCATCGAACAGCTCCACCACGCCCCGGAAATGTCCCATCCAAGTAATTGCGGACCCGCACGTGGTTATGGGCTGGTGCACCATCATGCTGGAACCACATGCGATCACGAACGACAGCCGGAACATCCTGCAGCAATTTAGGTAATGTTTCTTGCAGAAAAATACGAAAACATAAGCCTTGCAGTACTTACATAAGTACTTGCAGGTAAGAGGTATGGACCTATGAGGTAGTCGTTAACAACACCCGCCCACACATTCACGGAGAAGTGGTTTGGAATGCATGAGTACATGTGCCGTGTCGATTATGAGTTGCCCACACTTGCATGTTGTAACTATTGATGATGCCGTCCAGTGAGAAAGTTGCCTCGTTCGTGAATAGCACATACGATGGGAAATCCGCTTGCGCCTCATACTGCTGCAAGAACCAATGACAGAAATGAACTCAAAGAGGATAATCTGTCTCTTGCAAGGCTTGGACTCTCTGCAAATGGTATGGGTGCAAACCATTTTCATTCAATACTCTCCAAACTGTGAAATGACTCAGCTGCAGACGACGTGCAATAGCTCTTGTACTTGTCGGAGGTGATTCATGCACAATGTTCAGAATGGATTCTTCAATGCGAAGTTGTCGTGCAGTTCTTATTCCGCTCCTAGTGTCAGAGGTGGCTTCAAATGACCCGTTTTCACGCAGAGACCAATGCAACCTCTCGAACATTGTGTGCTGCGGCATACGCCTGTTCGGAAACTGTTCCTGGCACAACCGTAGTGCTGCTCTGCCGTTTCCATTAGCAGCACCATACATGCGATGCATGTCAGCATTTTCCCTGTGCATAAACTCACCCATCACGCTCGACATCAAAGTTGCGAATGATCCTCTGATGCATCGGATCGTGGTTTGTCTGGCTCACTACCGCCCTCTACCGCTGCATTGCCAGCCAATCACAGTAGTTCCTATTACTGCTAGTATTCCCTTTTTTGAACATTTATTGTGAATACTGTATTCCTGTAAAAAAGCACTTTGCGTTGATTTTGTACATACACACATTTTCCTCTCGTGTCGTTTTTTTGCGTTCATGACTTAACCCGTCACTTTAGACCCTACATCTCTAAACAAAAAATGCATGTTTTAGTACGTTCCACAATCCCTCCAAGTTTGTCCCATGATCTCTGAAACACCCTGTATATCGCATTATATGATAAATTATTGAGCAAAATTTTGTAGAATGTTTAGTAAATAAAAGAGAAAGAGACAAAAAAATCTATTACACCCAAAGGAGCGTTTTTTTAACGTTTTGTGTGTTACTGATTAAATATCATGTTCTTCGCACTTAAACCATAAAATTGAATTCAACGTCAATATCACAAAATGTTTAAAAGAACATATTCTTATAATTTCCGATACACAGTCTCGCGTCCTGGACATAAAAATGTTTTTTTTTCGTACAGCGTTGCCATTGTTCGCATTGAAAGCGTTGAGTTTGTTAATCAAAAATTCTTTAATGTTTGACAAAATATGAAATTGATAATAAAGCAAATTCCAAATCTGGGCTTCCAGATTCCCATAATTGAGTGGAGGACTACGTTATTCAAAACCTGATGTCTCTAGGTGCCGTTGTTTTTTCACAGTGTGAGAAAAATTCATACACTCAAACAAATTTTTCATTGTTTAATTTCTTTAAACAAAATACTGGGTTCTAATATTTGGTGGCAACAATATGAAAAGGGAACCGACACAAAATACTAGAATGAATTTATTAGTCCTAATTTGCAAATTGCCTCTTTGGGCTAAAAATGTAACTAATTCGTTAAATTTTGTTTAATGACATTAGTTAATTTTGTATAATTTTAAACTTTGCAATAATTGAATGGAAAAAAAAGATATTTATGCTTAATGTTTATCATAATATATATATCCCATATCTTGAAATATAATTAAAATCTAGAGTATTTCAGTAAAACCGCTGTCACATTAGCAATTCGATTCACGCTCATATCCCAGCGAACTGCTGGAAATATTACGGTCTTGTGATTTTTCCCAAGTGGTAGCATAGGGGACCCTGTCGGTTTCTTCTCCATAAAGCAGATAACATCCTTAAGCATATAGCCCTTGTGTGTTTTGCCTAAATCAATTAACTACCCGTAATTGCAGAATCCCCGTTGTTTGTTTTTTTCTAAATATTATTCCAACTCATACGTCTTTCAAATTTTTAAATAGGTTCTAAATTATGTGCCATTCAAAATATTGTTGTAGACTATGTGTCAAAGGACACATAGTCTACAACAATATTTTATCAACTTATTACAAACTAAATGCATTTTTAAATCTTTTGTTCATTTTGCCACAAGTAGCTATTTATCATGTTGCACACATGTGAATGCATTCACGCAAAGCATGTATACAATAAGTAATCTCAAAGCAAACTCCTTTGAAGAATTAGATGCTTTAGATCAAAAGTTCGAATTCAGAAATTAGGAATGCACTTCTGCGTTTGCCGTCACTTTTCTGTCGACAGTAAAAATTATAACTTTGTAAATTTAAAACTGCTCATAAATGAATACATTTGAAGTCTTGAAGTCAATTAATTTGTGTCAGGCAGAAATAAATTCAGAATAATTGAAAAAATAGTAATTCTTTTCTCTTAAATGTCTCTGGATTTATCTGGTTCTGTTCATTTCATCTGGCTGAAACAGACTCAGTTTCAGACTGAAGTAATTATAAAAGTCTTATTCAAGCATTTTATCAAATGCTGTTTCACGGAATGGTGATTTTCAGCATATGCCTTATCATCATTTTTTTACTATAAGATGAATTCTTAATAAAACGTTTTATCTTTTAAACATTTAACTTCAACCCTGGTTAAAATACTGTACGTGGCCTAATAGCTTTAAAATACCAATTCCTAAATTAAAATCAATGAGACAAAAAAACTTTATCCAGAATTAAAAATCAATTGTTCCCATTCCAAGCAAATTTAATTTCATCCAACCTGGAATTCTTAAGTGACAGAATATTACTTTATCGATTCACAAAAAATCAATATAGGTAATGAAAGCATTAAGTAGTTCGTCAATTTATTTAGATATAATAAAATTCGCGTATGTTCCATTTCGTGGGGTTTAAATATAAGGCTTTAATATGGATCTATTTGCTTTCAGATAAAAAATTTTAAAACATTTTCCTTTATTTTCTGCCATATAAAATTAATTCTTTTGCCTTATTACACATTAAAGACACAAGAAGCGAAGTTGATGTACTAGTCCAAGCAGAATAAAAGAATCTGATAAATTTGAAAGATAACACCAATGCTAGAATCATATTGCTTTCTTACTAGAAATGAATACACAGGGTTTTTCAGAACAGCGATGACAAACTTTCAGGAGACTTACAGTACACCTAGACGATGGGAAATCTCCTATAGCAATGCATGGTCGGAAACGCTTTCCTGGCACGGCAATGACGACACAAAAAGAAAAAAAGGGAGACAAAACATGTTTTATTATGATTAGTATAGCATAAACTTACAGAAAAGAACAAAAACAAACATCGATCGTGATTAATGGTGTTCGAAATTATGAACCCGGACCATGATGCAGGCCTCACCTCTCTGGCTCATGGAAGATCTGCATCACGAATAGAAGATCGCATGGAAGATACATGCCGCACGATTCCTGCATCATGGTACGGGTCGTAATTTCGAACACCTTCTTTGATGATTATCGTTGTCTCTCTATGTCGTTTGTTGTCTCTCTATGTCGTTTTCTTTGTTGTACTCCGAATATTAAACCTGTTTTCTCACCTCGTTCGTGTTCTTTTTGTCTTGGTTTATGTTTTTTCGCTACCGCTCCAGGAAAGCATTTTCGTCCATGCATTGCTATGTGATTTCCCATTGTCTAAGGGTACTCTATCTCTCCTGAAAGTTTGTCACCGCTGTTCCGATACACCTTGTATAAAAGCATTCTCCGTATTGATTGGATCTTATTTCCCTTTGGTATACGGCAAGTCTCTTGAAAATAGATTTAACGTTAGCAGGTTTCCTTTCATTTCTTATATTAACAAATTTTTTAAAAAAAAATAGGAAAGGTAAATAAATAAAGACAGATAAATAAATAATAAAAATAATAAAATTAAGACTTCTCCAGATTCTTCAACAAATTGTGATTTGTTGATAATAATAAATTTTTATGAAACAATTATTAAAGGCTCTTAAATTATTTGGCTTCTAACAAAATGAGCACACGCATTGGGTATTGTTTAATTTATTTGTTATTTAAGCAATCAGCGTCATGAAAAGACTTATTTACAGATTTTATTAATGATCAAATGAATAAAACTAATTATACTATTGAGTTAGATTTCCTTTCAAAGCACAAATTAGTAACTTCTAACAAACATTAAACGAGTTATCACTAGGTCTGAAATGGACTACGGAGTCTGATAAAGGTTCGTAATGTTCGAGCTAAATTGGCAATCTTCAGCAGCTAGAATCGTTAAGAACTGTTAGAGACTTATTGCTTGGTTCTAATGCTTCAATAACAAGTACAAAGAAGGATTGAATTTCCTTTTTGTTCAACTCAAAACATTCAGAGATGGCACTTTCAGGAAGCCTCCACTTGGGCTTTGACTTAGGATAGAAAATAAGAAACTAATGCTAACTAACTAAAAACAAGCCGACGCTGCAAAGAATTAACTAACAGATTTAGCCCTTATTCAAGCTCACCGGCGAATACTAGCTGGCACGTAACAATTCGGCCGAACGTAGTGAGATTTGGATCAAAACAATGACGTGACCAGAAAGCAGACACTCTACTAAGAACTTTTAAGCTCTTCTAACTGAAGTAACGGATACTTCAATTTAAATACTAGCTCTATCTCATTTACATAACACGCGATCCTGAGACAAGAATGAGAGCCAGTTCCCTTCCAGAATGAGAACTCATTCTAGCAGGGAATTGTAGGTGCAAAATGAGATTTCAATGAAAGCTTATTCAAAAATAAAAATAATTATTAGTAAATTAAAATAAACCCCTACAGGTTTGAAACAACCTTTCTATTAAAACAGAACATCAACGTAAGAGTGCGTCTTGTGCTTAACAACTCAACTAACACTTGCGGCGATGAAACTGAAGTAACAGTCAAATTTAAATTAAAATAGAGACTAGTAATCAAAGACTTAACAAGTAAATTTAAATCGAAGTTGGCTGAAAATTCTAAACTGCGTAACAATTAAAATGATGGCAGGTATAACGCAAAGACGAAATCAGAACAGACAAAGCTAAGTAACGGGGCTTCGAGAGCCAGAAACATACTCTGTATTACAATCCCAAAAACTCAGCTTAAATACTCTCTAACTCATTTACATTTGGGGTAAGGAAACGGAAAGGAGAAGTTAAAATAATATCTCAAATTATAAATAACTGGTTAATTTTAAGTAAAAAAAACTACAATACACTAATCATTCTTTCCGAAATCCGATTTCCTTTGAGGTGAATCTATCAGTATCTGAATAAATAAGATTATCAAATATTGCTAATTCGAACCGGGTTCAAATCCTGGACAACAAGCTTGGCTATGTAAACATTTTCATGGTTTTTCCAAAGTAGATATAGCTATTGCGTGCTTAGCAGCCTATCTGCGTATTCGTTTTCGTGCTTGATATAAAATATTGTTCATATTTTGTTTTGGTTTAAAAGATCAATATAAATTGTCTAGATAAGTGATCTTGTAATTTTAGTTAAGGCTTCCTCAAGGGTCTAGGACTTTTCGCCGTCGCCATTTCACTGCGGGCGTTTCGCGGTCGGAACGTTTCGCCATCAAACATATTTTTCTTTACATGACGGTATTATATCTTGCCGTATTATACTCGTATTAAATTCATTTAGTTCAATAATCCTGTTTACCTTTTGTATACGTAATAAAGGTTACTTATAATATATATATAGTTATTTACAAATATGACATATAAAGAAGTTACACATAGTTAGTTAGAAAATATGTCTGTATCAAAGAGAACAGGGGATAAACCTCTGATGTAACAGAAAGTATATTATCGATTTTAAAATTATGCAGGTACAATATTTATATGATTCGTCAAAATGTCTTCAAATTTTAATCAACAAGTTCACTATTATATGCATATAATACACCTAATTATCCCACTGAGAAAAACCTTCCCAAATAAATTGTTTTCCGGGAAATAATTCTAGGTAATACTTAGTAATTAGTAATAATTCATTAATTCTAGGTAATATTTAGTAATTCTAGAAGAGGTGTTTAATTGCAAAAACTTTTTTTTTCGTTTAACATTTAAGACAGCCAGAGGTATACAACAGACAATAAAAATTATTAAATAAACTTAACAATATAATATGGCAAGGTATAATATAAAGAAAAACATCTTTTAAATATATAATAGATAAACATAATTATTAATCAACTTTATATAATACGGCAAGATATAATACAGTCCATGTGAAGAATAATATGTATTGACAGCGAAACGGCTAACGGCGAATAGTCCTATTCCCTTCCTCAATGCAAACCTTTGGATTAAACAGGGTCTCTTGAACATTTTCAACTTCTGTTTAGGTGTAGCACCAGAACAAGGCATTTATGCCTAAGAATTCCTTCATATAGATATCCCTACCAAAATAGAAACTCAAGTTTCGGACACTTAAAATTACAAATGTTTTAACAAATTAAACTAAAATCAATGTAAAGATAAGTTATTAATTAAGTTATTAATTAAGCTTTTACTTAGAACCTAGAACGTCCTTTACGAAAACATCCCTAATATTTTACTTCCTATCATGTAACAAATAAACCAGTTAAGGCATAGTTTCGGAAGAAATTATCAATATTATTTTTAGTCACCCCAGTGTTAAGCTAACCTGGACGAGGTAACGCTGTACCAGCCCCTATGCTGACTTTCTGCCATGAGTTTCGCAAAGCATTAAACTAATTGTGTTTTGCCTGTCATTTCAGGAAATCGCTTCGGGCGTGTTGCACTGGATGATATAGTTTCCACCGGACTGTGCGTCAGGATTACTTTTTTTTTTTCAAATGTAGAATTCTGTAAATTTGAATGTTTATTTAAAATGTGTTATTAGTGCATTGAATTTATATTATTTGTGCTTCCTCTGATCTGCTGGATTTTTGCCTAACGTTCTAGTATTTTATTATAAACATTGCCATGTCGTGGTGAATGACTTATGATATAATTTTGACAACGCTGTGTTTCATGCTATGCCTACATTTTTACTTTTGTGAATAGTTATATTTTATGAGATTGTTATTATTTGAGTTACTTGACCGTTACGTATAATCTTAACTAATGCTATTCGAAAAAAGTAGCTACCTGCTTTGCTTCCTTAAACAATTATCCTAAATACTTAATTCAAAGCAAATTTTCAAAATAATGTAGAACACTTTTAACAATTTCTGACTGACACTGTATCTAGGAAGGCTGCATAAATATCAAATCTAAGAGTTTACATAGCAAAGTAAAACAATAATTCCAACTAGATAAATACATCTTATACTATTATAAGAAAAATTAATACATTTTCATAACTTAACATTCTAGTTACAAAAATTTAAAATTTTTATCTGGGCCACAGAGAATATAAATCATGAATATTTGGAATTTTAAACGTAAATTATAATAAATATAACTAACTGGAATTTTACTGTGTGGAGAGCTCCATAAAAGTTACGTTTAAAATGCTCTACTTTATTTTGACAAATGTTTTAATTGAAAATACATATTTAATGTAAAATTTTAAGAGACAAAAGTTGTAACCTGTTTTTAATAAACTGGTGCAATGTTTTTTCCTGTATTTAATTTTTGTATCTGAAGACATTTATTGATGGCATAATTTGATGAAAGAGACGAAAATGTTAATATGTGTACTCCACTCAAACACTCTTAAACTGTAAGCTTGGAATATTATTTCTCTATAATTTATGGAAATTCTTTCTAAATATAATACGGAAATCTTAAATTGTCAAAGTAAATCTCATAATTATATATAATCCGTTTAGAGGACAAATGGAGTCAGTTAAGATTAAAGCAAGAGCAACTGTAAAGTTAGCACAACAAAAATGGAAAATCAAATTTCAACTGTTGTTCTGATTCCTGCTTATGGAATAACTTAAAATTAGTGTGACTCATCGAACTATTCTCGTGATAATAGTACAAATCAAATGAAACTTTTCCGAAGCTTCTGTGCCTTTTTCTTTTAATGAAATATTTTAATGAATTATTTGAACATAACCACGCAGCAAAACTTGACAGTTACCTGTCAAGCCTGGGAAACGTCCAAAATCCCATTAAAGTCATAAAAATGCAGACGAAGGTCTGAAAATACAGCATTATACACTCCTAAAACGTTTAAGGCAATATTTTAACCTGCTGTGCAGCCAAAAATAAAACTCCTAATTCCCAAACATAAACATTTTATGTTTAGAAATTAACATAGCATGATGTTGTTGTTGATCGGTTTTACTTTTTTTATTTCATGTAACTGTTTCCGTTTTTTCAGAATTATTGATGGTTCTACGCATGGCACAGCTGGTGTTGCCTGGTTTCCTGCGAGGTATGCATATTTTTGTCTTTTTAACAGTGCTTTTGATGGATTTAGCGATTAATTTTATATCCATCTCGGTTATTATGTCTCCATCTTACCTTGTCTGATGAAAAAATCTATTCGCATGACTATTTTTTTGTTTAAATATTATTATTAGTCACGCCAGTGCTAAGCTAATCTGGACGAGGTAACGCTGTACCCGCCCCTAGGCTTACTTTTTGCATGAGTTTTGTACTGCATTAAACTAATTGTGTTTTGCCTGTCATTTCAGGAAATCGCTTCGGGTTTGTTGCACTGGATGATCTAGTTTCCGCCGTTTTGCGTCAGGATCATTTTTTTCCAAATGTATAATTCTGTAAATTTGAATGTTTATTTAAAATGTGTTATTAGTGCATTAAATTTATATTAATTGTGCTTCCTCTGATCTGCTTGATTTTTGCCTAACGTTCTAATATTTTATTATAAACATTGCCATGCCATGGTGAATGATTTATGATATAATTTTGACAAAGTTGTGTTTCATGCTATGCCTACATTTTTACTTTTGTAAATGGTTATATTTTGTGCTATTGTTATTATTTAAGTTACTTGACCGTTACGTATAATCTTAAACAAACAGAAGTTGATTTGATTGGCGATGTGAAATCCTTAACACAGAAAGTCATGATATAGATTAAAGAACTTGTGAGAGAGAGTTATGCTTCTGGTGAATTTGAGGAAGGAGTAAATTATTGGATTACAATTTCAGTAAAAGCAGATGGAGAAAGTTAGAAATAGGGATAATGAACGGAATGTTAGCCTTGTTGCTCACAGTGTTAACATTTTTGATGAATTTTCACAAGTTCTACAGCCAAGGAATCAAAGTGAAAATCAAAAATACTTTTCAGGGAAAAAATGAACATTTAATTGTAAGATTTAACAATAAAAATGAAGTTTACGAATATGTTGCAGTGAAAAATTTATTGGGAGGTATTGTGAAGATAAAGAAAAATAAATTTATTCCTCCCAAGGTTATACTTCTGAGCTTTTTGATGACGAACTGAGTATCCAAACGTTGAAAGATTGTGAATGCTCCAAAGAATGCATTCGGTTTCTATTTAAGATGAAAAGAAATCGACATATTGGGAATTTTCATCAAGTCTTTCACATACACTCTAGTCGTCAATCTGAAATTGCGAAAAATGGTGGAATATGTATTGGCTGGAGATCCTACACTTTAAAGGTGTACATCCAGCTGAAAACATGTTTCAAGTATTCAAGATTCGACCATTCGCGGAAATCTGTAGAAACGAAATTATGTGCAACGTTTACTCTTGGGCTGTAGGTACTGCTGTCAATCAGTGCCTCATGATCAGAAGGGATGTAATTCAAAGATAATAAGGGAACATTATATATTATCCCCGCGACCGTGAAAGTGTCGCCAAGCAGCTCGATTCATTGTGAGTCATGGATTAACATGACGCAACAACATCTGAGCTTTTGTTTGATAAAACTTCGATTAATTCTAAATGAACAAGGATATAAATAAATATTTTTCTGTATTTTGTCTTGCATTTTGAAAAATATTAAAATTTTGTACTCATATTCTAAAAGAAAACACACAGCGGATTAAGCTATGGAATGATGCCATCAAAAGGTCTATTAAGAGACACGATATAGTTGGTTGAATATAATTGACTAAACAGTAATAAACTGAAACATGAAAGTTAGAAATTACCTGCGGGAAATTTGGACTTATATAATATAAATATATATCACCTGTAAAATGGAAATATATCACCTGTAAAATCACTACACACATCTTCAAGAATCATATGCAAATTTCAGGAAGTAACCAGATGACACCGATGGTACGTCACAATGACGAGAGTGTAAGAGAGTGATATATAAGGAATACAGGCAAAGAAGTAAAATTGTTCGCAGGCGCTTTATAAGCATTTCAGTGCAATAACCGAATAGTTATGACACAAAGGACGCATTTGGATGATTTTTTACGTGCTAGAATTATCGGCCGT
Source organism: Stegodyphus mimosarum (assembly GCA_000611955.2). Classification (NCBI taxonomy): domain Eukaryota; kingdom Metazoa; phylum Arthropoda; class Arachnida; order Araneae; family Eresidae; genus Stegodyphus; species Stegodyphus mimosarum. The sequence goes on along the minus strand of KK115825.1, from coordinate 442,534 downwards.
CTGGAATGTGGGCGTACCCAACTGGAAGTATCAGACGAACTTGCAATTGCCTAGAGTGTCATCCCCAGGCTATGGCAACGATTCCAAGATGATGGTAATGTGAGTAGACGTTACAGCACAGGTCACCCCAGATATACAACGCCGAATGAGGACCGGTATTTGGCAGTTACTGCCAAAAGAAACAGGCGGAGCACAGACTCACACTTGTCTGTTCAGCTCTCTTCAGCAACTGGTACGACAATTTCAAGGCAGACCGTGTACAGACGCTTAGGGCAGATTGGTCTATATGCTCGTAGACCTGTCAGATGCGTTCCACTTACTGCAACTCACTGTCGCCTGCGGTTAGCCTGGAGTAGAGAGCATGCATTGTGGACACCGCAACAGTGGGCTTGTGTGATGTTTTCCGACGAGTCCAGGTTTAGCTTGCAGTCTGATTCTCGCCGGACGTTCATATGGAGAGGTCCAGGTACCCGTTACCACCAAGAAAACATCATTGAACGACACCGTTACGGTGGTGCAGGAGTGCTCGTTTGGGGTGAAATTATTCTGGGTTCCAGAACTATCTTGCATGTTCAAATTGGAACCATGACAAGGCTAATATATCGGGACATCATTCTGGAACAACATGTACGTTTGTTTCGGGGCGCCATGGGCACACAATTTGTGTTTATGGATGACAACGCCCGTCCTCACCGTGCAAACATCGTAAGCGAATGCCTCCAATCGGAGGATCTCACCTGTATGGACTGGCCAGCATTCTCACCGGATTTGAATCCAGTAGAGCACGTGTGGGACATGCTTGGCCGACGAGTTGCAGCCTGTCACCTTCCTCCTACATGTCTACCGGAACTTCAGAGAGCATTGCTTTTTGAGTGGTGTAATATCCCCCAAGATCAGATCGATAATTTGATACTCAGCATGCCTAGGCGTTGTACGGACTGTATTGCATCGTCTGGGAGACATACAATGTATTAACAATCATACCAACCATGTAATATTGTTTTTTTGTAAATAGGTTTTTTTTTGCAATTTGCTCCAGGGAGAAAAAATCGCTAATTTTTTTAATAATATCAAACATATAGCATCGTTTTTTGCTCTTTACCCTTTGTTTAATAAATAAGCTTTACAAATAAGTCAAATTTGTTTTGCTTCTAACTCTTCCTTTGTCTGATTTTGCATTATCCTTAATTTATGGACATGAGTGTAAATAAAGGGGCGTCATTTCCTTTAGAATACTAGAGGAAAGAATGGCGCAACTTTGGTAAAATCTTCACTAACTTTCATGATTCGATGGCAGCCAATTTTCGCAGTCGACAAGATAAAACGTAAACATTTCTTATTTTATTCTTATTGTTGATTGTGCTTTCTGATTTCTTGCGGTACCAACTCTCCAAGCGAACAATTACAAAATTATTACTGCCCAAAATTGGTTTCTCATAATACCGAATTTTTTATTGTTTTATGAATGCAAAGAACTATTTTCTTTTTCGTGTTAAAATAGTTTAAAAAATGTGCTTTAACCATCCTTCAAAATTACTTCAATAAGCTATGATGAGAGAAAATTTTTTTTGTACAAATGCATTAGAAATTTTAAATTAATTTCTTTAGTGAGAATCTGAAACAATCGCTGGTACATTGACATTTTAATTCCTAATGATGAGGTTTAATAACAGCATAAATTCTAATAAAATTTAAAGGCAATGCGAGCGTTTGTCATTTATAAAAATTGAAAGGATAAATCGTACCCACTTCAAGTTTAAAGTTTGAAAATCCCTACCTTGTTATAGGCATATATAATAACATATTAGATAAAAAGAGTAGCTTCTAAAACAACTGTAGGATGTGACTTTTAGATTATCGAACTAAAGAGCAATAGCATTGCTTTAGACAAGAGTTTTACGAAATCACGGTTTTGATAACATTACTCTAATCTGACTGGCTGAACAAATGTACAATTAAAATAGTCATTTAATAATAAATTTTTTCACTGGTAGTATTTTTTGCAAATTTGTTCTTTGCATTTGGGGAAATGTTAGAGCAATCTTCAATGAGAAAACATTTCTCCCAATATTAATAGTATAAATCCTAGGCAACAAACGTTTCGTGGGATTTCACCATTTAGCTGGCAACCAACCAACTTTTTTTTCTCAGGGGAGAAGGTAACCTTTCCCGTTATACGGTAACATGAGCCAATTTGAAATTTCCAGCGAGAAAACGTACTTCCGCTATTTGGATTGCGAAAAAAGGGCTTCACTTATGGCCGAGTGGTTAAGAGAGTTAAATACTGGTTGTTCGATCTGGGTTTGAAATCAGCCTTATTGTATTGCATTTATTCCACGTGTAACGCGAATGCAAACCAATTTTCCTTAGAAATACCACCATGACAGTGTTCCTTCCCTTTAGCGGATAATTTTCGTATGTGCTTTGCCAATTCAAATAGCTCAACCCATCTCGATTGTGACAATCATTTTTAAACCTAAAAAATGTATCTTTAGGGTTAGCTACCTCAGTGAAAAAAAAATGAAATAGATTGAAAAACTTTAAAGACATTTCATTAGTAGTACTTAGATTTAAACCAAAAACACTGCTGTAAGAGATATGAAAAACGCATTTATTTTAACGATTGGCAATAGAACTGACGAACTGATCTTTCCGTAGAAACTTCTTTGGCGCGTATTGAGCAGTAACGAAAAAGGTTCTCCCCCCTCCGAGATGATTTTACTGCCATATTAATGATAAGCAGATCTAATAGACCTAATATTTGAGTTATAAAATAAGATTAAAATTTTGTGAAAGGTCTATACTTGGTTTATAATAAGAACTCACCATGGACATTAAATATTTAGCCAGTTGGTTTAGAACTGGCTAAATATTTAATGCCCATGGTGAATTCTTATTGTTAAAAGACCAGTTACTTTTCCTCGACGCAGAGGATAAACATTTGCCTTAAATCGTGACTAAATTAGCACTGGATATAATAAAAGAGGTTATACGCAGGTTCTCACTATAATGTATGCACTTGAAAGCATAAAACGCTTAAACGCTTATCTAATAAAACGCTTAAAATAGGTTCCTTATACCGGACTTATAAACTACTGTTTCATTAGTATTGAGAAGGCAGTTAAAGGCAACAATCCTTTAAGTGATGCTTGAACTAAGCGAGCAAATGTCACTGTCATTATCGACAGTTTTCTTCATGAAAATCTATTTAGACTATTCAGTACGTAACTTATTTTCTCATTATGTACTTGTCAACGACAGTCATAAATCATTATAAGTGCCGCGTTTGTAAAATGTTATAACTTATAGATTCATTAGGTTATATGGTACTTACGTAAAAACCCATCGACTATTTTCTCCTGTTAAAGAAAAGACTCCAAACTACGCCATTTTTCGCCAAAAATGGAAAGTCTTCTTCAAACACGCTGGGTTTGGTGTAACTTTGATTACATGTGATAGTTATTATTCTTGAGTGAAAACTCCTTTTTTCCCCTCTATCACGGATTTTCGAAAAAGAAATGATTACAATTTGGGATCTGCCTACTACAGAAGACCATTCTGTTGAATATTTCTAAAGTTATGGAATCTTAGCGGCCTCAAAAATTGTGTTAATGGCCACAATATGGCATCATTATGAAAAAATAATGGAAATTTGTAATGAAAAATTAAATATAAATAAATGATAAAATAATGAATTTGAAAGAGAAATAAGAATAGAACATTTTGTCTTGTATTTAGTAGATGGGTTTTTGGGGAGGTTTGGCGCGATTGGCGCCGTCTCTTGTAGTCGACGGAATTTTGCGTGTGTACCGGTTATATCGATGATGGAACGTGAATGATGTGCAATGGCCTGACCGGGATTTGAATTCCGGACCTCACAAATACGAGTCGAGCTTGCTTCCAGTTACATCACGAAAGCATGCGTAAAGGAGAAAGAAACTACCTTACATGCTCCCCCTTTTAAAGGGCAACTTGGGATGAGGGACCCCAATCGCCAAATCCTGCAGGGGAGGAATTATCGTCTCACAGCATTTTAGTTCGGGTGCCACTTATAGGGTTTTATTGTATTTGGTAAAAGTTAAATAGAGTAAACCCTTTTAGACGTAGCGATAATTCGCTTTACATCTCTTAGGGTTTGGGACTGTTTAACTTTTACCAGATACGAAAAAATATGAGTTGAATACTAGATTTTTTTGTCCCTTCACTGATTATAAACGCATTTGATTTCAAATAAATTCCATACTGTTTCCCAACACAAGGGCTAAGTCAGATGGTAATAAATTCAAAGAATTGCAATAAATGTATTATATAAGTGTTATTTATATCATATAAAATAACACTTGAGAAAATAAGGGTAGTCACTATTTGCTGAAGTATTATTAAACCATATATAACGGAAAGAACCAGAAAAGACTATCTCCAAAAAAAAAGATTACCTTTTTCGTCGTTTCCACGTTTTCCGCTGGGGCAATTAAAGTTTTAACGTTCAATCAGAAACCTACACTCCCTAGAGAAATGCACCTAATGGACTCAGAGTAGTCCGCTTGGACATAAACTATCTTCTTAACTACACCAAAGATTGGTTATTATTACGTTCTGCCGAAGTAGTGGTTGTTCATTGCGAGGAGCGTTTCGCAAAGGTGTGAAGAATTGATAGCAATATGGGTAAGATTGATTACAATTGCATTGCAATACTTTATGATTATAGGTATATTTTTTATGTACTTACTACCATTTTAGCAAAAGAAAAATGCTATGTTACATTTAATTTGGTCTGACAACGGTAGATCATAATACATAGTATACTATGTGTAGCTAGTTAATTCATGTGATATAAGATTTTCATTTACGTAGCATGCCAAATTATTGATTCGTGTGGCTTCAAAGCCTTTCATATGACTCACAAATTACACAAATGTATTGCTACTAAACGGTATAATAAATTCAACTGTTTAACGAAATAGATAAAAAACTTTTTAAATTATATGGTTTTAGTAAATGCACTTAAAAAATAAAAGAAAAGAATAACTATTCAAAAGTTTTCAAAATCTGTTTCAAGCCCTAACAGAATTTTCACTTTGAAATCATAAAGCATTATTTAAACTATTATATTATTGCGGACGTTACACGGTCTTATATTTATTCGCCTATGATCAAGGTTATTATGATAACTAAAATTTATTTTTCATTTTCTGGTGCATTTAATTAAATCATGCAATTTAAAAACTACTTCTAATCTTACGTGCAATTTAAAAGTTATTTATTTAATTTTAAACAATTTAGTTTATTAATGTGGCAAAAATAATAAAGGAAGAAAAACAGCTCTCCTGAAATATGAACATTTTCCTTCTAATCGGCGTAACAACAAAGTATGAATTGTGTACTCTTTGTTTCATGATCTTGCGATCCATCCAATGAAATAAGATTCAATTCATTTACATTTCTGTTTAAGCATTGCAAAGTAAAATTATCTATGCTACATATCCTAACAAATTTTGGAAAATGAAACTCTTCTGTTATCGGGATCTGATTCAGAAATGCGTGTATTGGATGGTTGTATTCATGTATGTATGCGTACGTATGAATGTATGTACGTATGAATGTATGTACGTATGAATGTACGTATGAAAGACTCATATATGCGCATACATACACATCTGCATATATACATATATTTCTGAATTTGGTCCCGATAACAAAAGGGTACCAGAAAAACATGGTAGTAAGCAACCAATAACTAAGTAAAAGAATAGCAGAATATAAATTTGTTATTCTTTTACTTAGTTATTGGTTGCTTACTACCATGCTGACTACAGCAAGCGTTATGCTTCAATTAGTTAAATACAAGTTGCTATATGCTTATTGAATTCTCAGGAGTATACTCAACAAATATTTTCAAACGTTTGATTACCAATTAAACAGTGAAGCTGTTGTCCCATTTGTAACTTTGTTTCTATGGTTATTCACTAAAGTTTTGCTGGAACATCTTGAATAACTTTAAAGCTGCTTTTATACATTTTTAACTTAATTTAAAGAAGTTTAAAACTTAAGATACATGTAAGTATAATATTAATATGTAAGAAAACAAAGCTTATAGTTAACATTTTGTTCCACATACATCAAACAGCCATTTTTATGCAGCCTCCAAAACTTCGTTTAATTTTCCCGACATCCCTTTGTAAACGTATTTGATAAACTTAAGTAATGCGATAATCGATAGACATAGTTAATATTTTTATACTCCTAAGTAACACATTCAAGATGTTCTGATAAATGATCCAACATATCTTGAAATTTTAATGACTTAGATATTATGCGATGCTATTCAATAATGCTAATTTTCTCATTTTTACTTTCATGGCGAATCAATTTAAAGAACGGTAAAAGTATAATATGACAGTTTATCAGAAATCTTTTATGGTCATCATTATAATAACACTCGACCTTAAAAGACGTATTTTACATCATTATAGCAAATGGTTTTTCTTCACTTTCAAGAGAGTAATTTTTATTACAGATTCGAAAGAAAAGTACAAAAAAGATTGAGTTTCTTAACAGAAGGGATGATTGAATGCTTTTTTAAGATTCTCCGGAACTCTCCGGTCACGCAAACGCTTTTTGAAGTAGATGGAAAATTCTATTAAGAATTATGTACAAATTTACTCATAAAAAGATAAGACTTTTAATCACCAGAAATCACCATTAGAACAAGGTTAATTATAAATTCACTTTCTCTTAAGAAGTGCACTTAGAATGAAGTAATGCAAATTAAGTTTTCTTTGACATTATCTTTGGTTTTATTAAGCTAAATCGACCATGAAAATAGTAACAAAACAAAAGTATTCTGAGTCTAAAACCGATATTGACAATTTTAGCTCATTTGTTTTTCTATATTAACATTTTTTATTTAAATTAAGGCCGAAATTGCTTTTCGAAATATACTAAGTATGTACAAAGGCCTATCGAAAAATTTTAAGATTGCTCTATATCAAGCATTGGCTATGTAGCTTTTTAGATCTTGTAAATTAGATCGAAGAGGAGAGTGCTGTCGGATGTGTCTTTTCACCATATCCCACACATTTTTATGGGGTTAAAATGCGGGTTATGCGGTAGCTAAGGAAGGTGCTGGAAGTCAGACTGATGTTCAGCAAACTCATTTTGAATATTTCTGGCACGATGTGTAGTTGTATTATCGTCTATGAAGTATCTATGGCCATCAGGATAAAAACGCAAGATTGCACGGTGCACTTAATTTGCTACTATATCTAGGTATCTCACGTCCCTCAAGGAACACCAGGATACTACTTCCATGCCGACAGAACATACCCCATTTTATGATATTCCCACCATACTCTTGCACAGTGCATAGGAGTAAGGCGAGATGGATTCATGGCTTCATCGGATTCTTGCCAAATTCGACGTCTTCCATCAGTGCAAAAAAACGTATAGCGTGATTCATCCGATCACGTTAGCCGTTTCCAATCTTCCGATGTCCAGTGTCTTCTTTCCCGACACCACTGCAAAAGAATTCTTGCATTTTCTCATAGGGACCCGACACATTCCGATCCTCTGCAATTCTTGTTTGACAGTTTGTGTCAGTTGAAGCGCAGTAGAGTCCCTATTATGCCGTACAATTCCTTGGAGACGATGCCGATCACTCTCTTGGAAACTGTGCTCGAAACGGAGTTACGTCTACTAGAGAAGGACTGTGGGTTCTGATTTCAACTTTTGAAAACCTTTGATATGGCTGCTTTTGAGAGCCCAACGATGTTTGCTATCTTGGAAATCGAAGCCCCTGCTAAACGGGCACCAACAATAAGCTCTTTTTCCCAAATGGTCAAAGATCTGTCGTTTTTACCATTTTATTTCATTCGACCTGAAAAGCACTCTTACACCTTACGCATTCTAAACAATTGTAACTCACATCATAAAACAATTGCATACTTCATCCTTAGCACGAATTCAAATGAAAATCTCAAAGGTTTCTAATTCATATGTTCTATCAAATGAAAATCTCAAAGGTTTCTAATTCATATGTTCTAAGTGTGTATATAAGGATCAGATCAATTACAGTTATACAGGGATTGGAATAAAATATCGCCAAATGGTTGATAATTTTAGCGATATCTTACCAAATTTAGCTATAAAAATTAATTGCTAAAATAATCGCCGGCTTAACGTATTTCGTAGACTGCGAGAGATAATAATTTAGCTCAATATTAAATAGACTTGTCCCTCTAACATTATTTTTTGGCGGACCACGGTACTCTTGAAAGTCTTTCATATTACATTATACAACAGATGCTACAATTTTACATAACATTTCAATAAATTATCTACATATATAAAGATTCGCAACAATATTTTCTTTGACCCATCCCTACTATTAAGTAATGAATAATAACTATACATGCATATATGTTTGTATGTTTTTCGTATTTTGGAAAACGGTGACTTTTGAGCCACTGAATATAGAACAAACATAGTCCTCCACATGAACATGTGTAGGTTGAAGTCGAAATTTTGAATTTCGAATTTGTTTCTTTATTTATATCGCATTTTGTGTGAACTTAGGGAACTCTTGATTAAAACCTCAGCTATTTAAAAGCTTTGTATTGCCACTTTGCAAAGGTTAAAATAAATATATTTCATATTTAATCAGAAAACTGAGCGATGTAAAAGAAGTGTGTTACTACTCGGCAAAACGCAATATTTTTGTCTTTCCAATTCAATCAGCAAACATTGCCTTTTAAAAGGAATATATTGTCACTTCCAGGATCAAAATATTTTTATCTTTCACGGGCAGTATGTTTCGTTTAGGAAATCGTTAGGTATTTCATTTTTCTTTGAAATTTATTTTGTTACTGATGAACGAACTAAGCAATTTAAAAGCAATAAACAGAGATTTATTTCAGTCGAAATTAATTTCTAGATGGACTTGTAATATTTATTGCATTATCAGGTTTTAATAAAACCAATACATATTTTTTAATATTTTTCAATAAATATATTAGTTGATTGGCAGCGTAAACAGCTAGTGTACAAAAACATAACCGGATAGAAATATGGTGTTCTTTCAAAAGGTTCTTTACTATACGTCTTGTTCTATAACTTTATTTCCTCAGCGTCTAGTTATTTCGAAGTGCGAAGTTACTCAAAATAAGGTAAGAGATTTAAAAAAAAAATTCAATATTGCGATTAGCATTTTTATATTACCATAAAAAATTAAAAAGCGTAATTAGTATATTGTCCATTATAACTTAGCTAATTAAATAAGCAACATGAATTTTCATACCTACTTTCAGACTTTTGCATTAGAAATCTAAACGTTACATGCACGCTGAGAAGTCGTTATGAAGTTATGCTCTAATAAAAGTACTGTGTATGGAAAATATTGAATCTGCATCAGATTCTTGAAACCTAGATGAACGCAGATTTTTCGTCATCCATATTAAATATGAGTATTTTCGCATTTTTCTGCACATGTAACTTAAGTAAGAGCCATTTCCGACTAAAAATTCTTTCAAGAATAGAAACTTCTGATTAGGCCTTCAGACATCATACGGCTTTCGTTCAGAACATTTGAGTAAAATTGAAACAAATAATTTACACAAGCCTAGTTTGGTCCAGAAAGCTCCGAGTAGCATATAATTTATTGAAAAGTAAAACCTAAAATAATTATATCGGTAATCACCATTAATGTAAAAAGCGGAAAGAGCATTTGTTCTAAAGACCAGTTCGGATACTTCTAAAATTAATTACGGAGATTTACGTTATGGTGTCCACCAAAGGGAGGGATGCCCAGTGTAGAAATTTTAAGGGATACCAGCAATTAGATTTCTTACGTACTCCGCCATTGGACAATACACGGAAAGGGAGGAAACTCCGTGGAGTATTTTTAAAGGAAACTGACTTATACACTCATGTCCATAAATTAAGGATAATTCGGAGTAACGCGGAAATCGAACTCTAAAATAAATATATCACCTGTAAAATCACTACACACATCCTTCAAGAATCATATGCAAATTTCAGGAAGTAACCAGATAACACCGATGGTACGTCACAATGACGAGAGTGTAAGAGAGTGATATATAAGGAATACAGGCAAAGAAGTAAAATTGTTTGCAGGCGCTTTATAAGTATTTCAGTGCAATAACCGAATAGTTATGACACAAAGGACGCACTTGGATGATTTTTTACGTGGTAGAATTATCGGCCGTCTGGAATGTGAGCGTACCCAACTGGAAGTATCAGACGAACTTGGAATTGCCTAGAGTGTCATCTCCAGGCTTTGGCAACGGTTCCAAGATGATGGGAATGTGAGTAGACGTTACAGCACAGGTCGCCCCAGAGTTACAACGCCGAATGAGGACCGGTATTTGGCAGTTACTGCCAAAAGAAACAGGCGGAGCACAGCCTCAGACCTGTCTCGTCAGCTCTCTTCAGCCACTGGTGAGACAATTTCAAAGCAGACCGTGTACAGACGCTTAGGGCAGATTGGTCTACATGCTCATAGACCTGTCAGATGCGTTCCACTTACTACAACTCACTGTCGCCTGCGGTTAGCCTGGAGTAGAGAGCATGCATTGTGGACACCGCAACAGTGGGCTTGTGTGATGTTTTCCGACGAGTCCAGGTTTAGCTTGCAGTCTGATTCTCGCCGGACATTCATATGGAGAACTCCAGCTACCCGTTACCACCAAGAAAACATCATTGAATGACACCGCTACGGTGGTACAGGAGTGCTCGTTTGGGGTGGAATTATTCTGGGCTCCAGAACTGACTTGCAATTTGAAATTGGAACCATGACAAGCCAAATCTATCGGGACGTCATTCTGGAACATCATGTACGTTTGTTTCGGGGCGCCATGGCGGCACAATTTGTGTTTATGGATGACAACGTCCGTCCTCACCATGCAAACATCGTAAGCGAATGCCTCCAATCGGAGGCTGTCACCCGTATGGACTGGCCAGCATTCTCACCGGACTTGAATCCAGTAGAGCACGTGTGGGAAATTCTTGGCCGTCGAGTTGCAGCCCGTCGACCTCCTCCTTCATGTCAACCGGAACTTCGGAGAGCATTGCTTTTTGAGTGTTGTAATATCCCCCTAGATCAGATCGATAATCTGATACTCAGCATGCCTAGACGTTGTACGGACTATATTGCATCGTCTGGGAGACATACAATGTGTTAATAATCATATCAACCATGTAATATTGATTTTTTGTAAATAGGTTTTTTTTGTAATTTGCTCCAGGGAGAAAAATCGCTAATTTGTTTAATAATATTAAACATATAGCATCTTTTTTTGCTCTTTACCTTTTGCTTAATAAATAAGCTTTACAAATAAGTCAAATTTGTTTTGCTTCTAACTCTTCCTTTGCCTGATATAGCATTATCCTTAACTTATAGACATGAGTGTTTTTACGTTACACATGAGGAAAACCCCGAAAAATTCCTTGCAGCTAGTCCGTTTGCCAGGGCTCGAACCATGGACCGAACTACCAGTGTTCAGAGGCTTTTATCACTCGGCCTCTGGTGGGTCAAGAAAATTGGTTAGTAGCCACTTTACACATAGAGAAAACCACGAAACCGCTCATGCAGCCAGCCTGTTCGCCGGAATTTGAACCCTGTTGCTGTTTTGGTCAGTTTCTTATTTCATAACTACGTCGTTACGATTTTCAGAAAATTGAATTAATATGTAATATTATCATAATTTAATTTATGATACACTTTAGCTCTTAATATTAAGACCTTAGCTTTTGTTTTTACTAAAGAACTTATGTGGAAAGAAGTTATATCTTTTATTCCGTTCTCGAAAAAATGTGAGCATCAAAATAGTAACACCGAAATTTATGTAGATACTGTGTTAATGTAAACAAGTCTCTACTTAATGAATTTTACTGAAATGAATAATCGAAAATATGAGATAAAGAATAAGACAGCTCAGAAAACTTTGAATGAAATATTATTTTTTTTCTCTGTTCAATCAATATACACCAGTTATCATAAGTTAAGGAAAAATCACAAAAATAGCGATAACTCCCTCAAAAATAAACCAAACCGCATAATCTTTGAATATGTTGCCAAGTAAGAGTAGCTGAGTAAAACTGCAATATGCAAATTAGTGGCGCTGCACTCGGAATACGTCATCTGCGAGGAGCACAAAAGTCCATGTTTGATAGCAAGCCCACATTCTTCACTGTGATAGTGACATCATAAATCTGAGATAGCTAATTCGTAACAATGACCTCAGGCATCATTTGCCTGCAAAACTACGATGGAATGCCATTGGGAGACTAGAGGCAGGACAAAGTCAAACCGAAGTGGCCAAATGGCTAAATGTGATTCCTTCTGTGGTTCACAGCCGTTGGAGGCAATTTCAAACCACAGACTCGGCATCTAGGAGGTTAAGCCAAGGACGGCCAACTGCTAGCACGAGCGCCGATGACTGATATTTAACATTATGTGCACGCAGAAATAGAACGGCTACTCCGACTCTTCTTAGATCCTCCCTTGCTGCAGCCACCGGAAGGTGGGTGTCAATGTCAAGTGTGCGTAGAAAGCTTCACGAAGGTAGTCTGTATGCGAGGCGAAGAGCCATTTGTGTGTCGCTCACGTCACGCCATAGAGGCACTGTTTGCAGTGGGCACGACAACATGTCCACTGGACGCCTGATCAATGAAGGGCTGTTCTCTTAACGAATGCTTCCAGGTTTAGTCTAGAAAGCGATAGTAGGCGTTATTTGATAAAGGGAAAACGGGGAACCCGTTATCATCTGTCAAACATCCGTGAAAGAGATGCATACGGAAGAGGTAGTGTCTGTGTTTGGGGTGGCATCTCTTTGGATGGACGCACAGACCTGTATGTCTTTCCAAGAGAAACCGTGAATGCTCAGGTTTATAGAGATGATATCCTTGATGCTTATGTGCGCCCATATGCCGGGGCAATAGGTGATGCTTTCCTCTTACAGGACGACAACATAAGAAAACACAGGGCTCGCAACGTACATGATTATCTTCAACAGGAAACAATTAAGCGCATGGAATGGCCAGCGTGATCCCCGGACTTAAATCTTATCGAGCACGTTTCGGAAGCTTTAGGGAGACATCTAGCTGCTCTTGAAAGCATCACACATCGCTGTATGTGCTGTATTGCTTCTAGAGGCGATCATATTCAATATTGAAGGTACTTTTCCTATAGCAGACTAACACCTTTTGATTTATTCATTTTATACATGTGCTAATTTCTATACTACTATAACTGTTTGGTAATCTCTTTTTATGGGTTTTGATACCTTACTATGTGTTGTATATTGTGGGTAAGTTTGATAAAATTCTACATGTAACATTTTCAGTAATCGAGGTTTTTTTGATTTTATATTAATTTATGATAACCAGTGTATATTATAAAAGTGTACAATGTGCGTGCCACTAAAACTCAGAAACGAGACCCGGTACGATCAAGAAAGTTGTATGGTGTGGTAGTCCTCTATGCCCCATCCATGAAAAAGGTTCCCGTTTTTAAATGAAGGGCGTGCTTTTGAAGATATAAGGGCTGGAAGTTTCGTCCCATAGAAATTTCTAGTACAGTTCAGAGCATTTAAGATCATTCCACAACATTCCGGAACATTCTAGAATGTTTTAAATTGTTCAGGAATAGTCTGAAACGTTCGGGAACATCCCAGATCATTGTGGTACATTCTAGAACATTTTGGAATGTTGTGAAACGTTCTGGAACAATGTGGGCCATTCGAAGGCTTTTTTGTATGGATGGAGCTACCCCATTGGTATATAAAGCAAGACTCGTCATGGGTTCGAACGTCAGTTTCTTATCAGTGAAGTGGCTGAAGAAAACAAACAGTGAAGTGTGAGTAATCAAAGTGATATAGTGACTGATTATAAATCGAAAATAAAGTGTGAAATGTGTGTAGAGAGTACTTAGTTTATTTCTTAATAAAGTTGTTTTGGTTTATATTTTATAGAATACCCAAACGTAAAAGAGGAGAAGATCTAGCCAGTTCTGAAGCAAAACGGTGGAAGTAGAAAGAACATCGAAAAAAAATGAAACGGTCAAAGAGCGCGAAGCATGTTTACGTTCCCAACGACAGAGCACCGTGAGAAGCATAGAAACCGAAGAACAACGAAATGAACGAATTGAAGAATCAAGATTGCGATACAATCTTACAGTAAAATATTGCGAATACAAGCCACCCATGAAAATATCACCCTACGAGAAGCACGGATGAAGACAAGTAAACAGTACAACCCAACAAATGAATCATTCCACTACGATCCGATGAAAGAATATAAGAAACACAAACACGTAGTAATCGGAAAAATAGATAACATCTGCGAATTTTGCGAAGCGAAAAACTACTGTAGAAAAAGATCAGGAATCTGTTGCATGAATGGAAAAACTCGACTACCTCGACTGGAAGCACCTGCGCAGGAATTTCTACTACATTACATTACTTGTGAAACTTCAGAAGCAAAACGCTTTCTTCAAAATATTGTTAGGTGCCAATTGACCTAAACAAATTTAAACATTGCGTTGTGTTAAAAATATAAGTTAGTGCATATAACCCGATGAACCTTGATACTGGTGAAACAATGTAGTGTTAACATATTTTAAAAGGAAACACATAAATCAGTATACTAAATAAAAACTATAGAGTTTATTATAATTTTTCCTTAAACATGTGTTTTCAACAAATCCCTATTATGTTCAATTTAATGCCCTGGAAACTACTAAAACAATTAATTAAGAAATGACTATTTCAAACATTAATATTTGTTTTCACAATTCAACAACTTTTAAAATAACAGCTTAAATTTAAAAAAAACTATTAGTTAATCATAACTATTTCATGAGTTAAAATATATAAAATTAATAACAACTATTACCCTTAACAATTTTAAGGTTCTTACACCTTATTAATTCAAGAAAATACAAAATTTCCATAAATTCAGAACAGAGTTAAATATTTATCGTATTGCACAAAAAATAAATAAATAAATAAAAAGAAAACTACTATCATGTTCAGCTAACTGAATTATACCAAAACCACCCTTTTAGGAAAATTTAGAGTTGCAAAACTGGAGCTATTTTAAGACAGTTAGCAATTTTACCTTAATCTCTGCAAAGTCAGTAAGATCATCAAAAGATATTAAAATTTAAATTCCTCTACAACTCAAATCCTTTAGAGCAAACATTTAAATTAAAACATAACTACATTTTTTAAAATAATTGAATCCTTGCTATTTTAGGAGATAGTTAAATCAGTAATTTTAAGTAAAATTTTCTTAAGAATTAAAGTTAAGAACTAAAGAGTTCAGAAGGAAAAAAAAATAAATCTTATCTGTAAACTCCTAAACCGGAACTTTGTAGGTAGGAAGAATGATGTAGACGAAGGACTAGCATCTTGTCTTCGGCGATATGTATGATGGAAAACTTTAGAATCGATGGTCAGGCCCAAACTCATCGGTGAACAGCAGGATCCGGGAACTGCAACTGCTGGATGGATGCAGAAATCATTATCGGTGAAGAGCAGGATCAGGGAACTGCAACAGTTGGCTGGATACCAAACAGGAGAATTTCTTAGACATCATTTTTTTCTTTCTTAAATTGATGGGGGAAGTCTGTGCCCGAAGGAAATGTAGAATTTTGAAAGGAATTCGTAAATAAAATTTTAGTTATCTCATAACGAAGATTATTTTTCTTTTTAACGGTAGTGCATAATGCTGGAAATTAATAATGGAGAAAGGTCGAAGCCAGAGTTACGTTACTTAGCATTGCAAATAAGAATAGTGGAGCGAAATGCTCCCCTTCCTAAAAGAATAGCATTCCTTAAACAGCCCAAAACTCGTGCTCAGGGCACGCAGGGCAGTACAACGTCAAGACAGCCGAAGAAAAAGAGAGAATGCCACTTGCACCGGCTTTTTGTCAAGTCGAGGAACCAGATATCGCCAAATCCTGCTAAAAGGGTGAAAAAATCCAAAACTCCACACTCCGAACAAACCCTGCTACAATCTTCCAAATTCCGAGGAGTTGAACTAAAACACAATTTCGAATCTCGCCAAGCACGCCAAAGGAAAATGCAAAGAATCCGACGCAAGCTTGAGAAAAACTGGAAAACCCAAAGCAAACAAGCCCGACCGGAAATTCCTAAGCAAACGCTTAGAATTCAACTACAAGTGCGACCTTTTTTCACTCCTTCCCCCCCAAAAACCAATTTCCCCACGAAGTGCAAAAATTTCGCTAAATAATTAACTGTAACTTAAAAACAGTTTAAGCTAGAAACTTGAAAGTGATCTTAAATTAAAAGGCTAATTCTTTTGCATCCAGTGATATAAATTAATAGAGGATCAACTTAAGTAATTTTAAATGACGTTTATTACGTAGGAAAGCACCTAATTCCATTGGGTGCCTCAAAACGTTTACGAGTAACCAGTGGAAGAAACGTACAAATCTTAAAATACCAAAAGCATAATTAAAATTAAACTAAAGCAAAAATAAATACAACATATTAAAAAAATAACGTTGTGTAGCATAAATTTAGAATAAGTAAAAAAAATTAAGTCTTAAGTCAAACTTAAATAATTAAGTGTTACGTGAATTTGCTACACAACAATATAAAAGCGTGTAAGGTTTTAGTTTAAACTAACAAAATTTTATTTTAATTTGCCTTTCCTATCTGTTCTTATTTCAACTTCCCGTTAGAATAAGCGCGCGTTTCAGCTTTATGCTAATTTGAAGTGGAGACAAGTTTATATTTAAACGGTACCGAGAAACTACTCAGTGTGAGAGAGCTTTAAGTCTCAGATCACGGCTCTGTTCGACTCGCCTTACCAACTAGTATTTAAATTCTAAGCCTCAGCGCTGTTACTCTATTACTTATTGAAGTAAATCCAAGTGCGTTAGTATTAGTTAAATTTTGCTACGCACCCTTTAGCATAGTGGCCAACCTCGCGTTCATAGCTCTGTGAGCAACGACGATTTAATTTCTATTTAACTTTAGTTCAAATTATTTGATTGTCCAGTTTAAACCCAAGTGCGGTCATTACTCTTTGTATCCCTCCCGAGTTGGGAAGTAGCTGTACATAATTGTGGTTTAAAAAAGAGGATTTTAAATCCTTCTTACGTGTAGTCATTCTACCACTCAACCACAGTATTATACCACAGAACATAGCTGCATTCAGCTCCCTGTTCAAGATCAGGACTTAGTTTCTTCACGAATGTGTTTGCCAAGAGTATGCACCGAACACTCAGTCCTGGCAAGCGTACCTCCTGCACTGCTGAGAGCGAATTCGTCCACCAAATTTATCTAAACATTGTTCACAACTATATCAATCCGGAGCGCCTATTTCAAAGGGCAATTTTGGCAACTAAAAATAATATTGTCGACGATATCAACTTTAATATTCAAAAGAAAATTCCCGGTGAAGAGAGAATATGCAAATCGATTGACACGATGGTAAACGTTGAAGAAAGTCTTAACTACCCTACAGAATTTATAAACTCTTTTCAAGTACCAAAAATGCCATTACACTGCCTTCGACTGAAAACTGGATCTCCGGTAATACTACTCAGAAATCTCAACTTGCCAAAACTACGTAGTGGAACAAAGATAGTCGTTAAACTATCGAATAATATCATCGAATCCGAACTTGTGACTGGAAAGGATAACGAACACACAGTATGTATCCTCGGAATACCACTGATATTTAGTGAACTGCCATTCCCATATAAAATACTGTAATTTCCAATAAAATTAGTCTATAGTTTTACAATTAACAAAGCGCAAGTACAAGCTTTAAAACATTACGACATGTACCTCAAAGACGTCTGCTTTTCTCACCATCAGCTATATGTAACTTGCTTTCGAGTAGGAAATTCGAAAAAATTGTACATATATACTCCGGATATCAAAATGAAAAATGTTTCTTATAAACAAGCATTGTAAATAATTAGAATAGGTTTACAATAAAATTTTTACTTCTCTTATATTTTAAAGTTTATCCTTTTATTCCAACTACTACACAATCTCATATCAACTCCCTGAGTGAAGCTGGGTAACCCAGCTAACAATATTATAAAAATGATTCATATATAATATTTCTACAAAGTGAATAACATCCATGGCAGATAAAAGAAACCGAATGCTTCTATGTAGCTATAAAAAGTAACTATGTAGTGAAATAGGTAACTGTAAAGTGGAGACGAAGATTGCAACTGTCAAGTGAAAAGAAATGGTGTCTGGAAGATAAAAGTGTATGAGTACTGTTACAAGAATTGATAAGCAATATCCTCAGACCTTAAACCGAAAGAACATCTACTTCACATTTTAGAAAGATGATCTATAGTCTTAAGCCTTCCTGTCAGGTACGAAGTCAAGGGATTATTGTGGAACACACTTATTACTGATACCTACAGATCATTTTTTGTAGTTTTATGAGTTACAGTTACTTTCCTCGAACTTTACTTAGTGTAGATTTTTATTTGTTTGCATGCTTCAGAGAAATTCATATAAATTGATTTATGGCGACATTATTCATTCTTAGCATTTTGCAACATTATAAGTATGGCAGATGTTTCCGAATATGTAAAACATCTCTTTATCTTTCAGGTACTTTAGTATTTTAAAAAGGAGACATTATATTAGAAATTGAATTTTCCAGATAAGTAAATTAAAGTGAAAATTTAAATGCTTTTCAAAATCTTTCTAAGATTTTCAGCTGGTTTCTTTCGTTAAAAGTTCGTTTGAAATTTTTATTTAAATTACAGCGTAAGACTTCACAAATATGAAATAGTTTCGCTATAATGAAAACAAAATAAGGAAGCTCAAGTATAAAACTTAAACTAAAATTCCTTAGATCTTATTTATGCTTACAAATGAAGTACAACAATTATTTTTTTTAGTAACCAACAATGTTTACAAGCAAAAGATGGCTAAATTTATTTACAAAGGAATTCCTGCTTAAACTAATCGAATACCTAAGTACTTAAGCTAAGTTATGAAAACAAATTGATCTGAACAACAAAAATCCAACGTATTCTAGATTAAAACGTACCTTTTATGAATTGTTCAACTTCAGTTAAGGAGAAGTACTTTAAGAATTTCCACTAAAAACAAAACTGCTTTAAATTTGATTCAACTTTGAGCAATTAAAGTAGTAATTGTAATTTTAAAAAGAAGGATATTTAATTTCCTGTTTAAAAAATTGATAAAAGGAGATTAAGCTTAACTAAAAATTTGATGATATGATAATGTTTGGTATTTATAGGAAAGTATGCCGGTGAGAATGGAAACATACATATTGAAGAACGATTTGACAACAAATGTCACTAAATTGGAATGATTAAATTAATTGACATGCATTTATATTAAATAAGCATGATGACACTGTCACGGGATCATTTCTTCTTAAAAACACTGTGATTTAATACGTTCTTAAATTAGTTTGAAAACTTTTTTTTTTCAGTTTTGAGAAGTATTATACATTGGAAAAATTACTAGAAGCGGCTAATTACTAGATATCTCAGAAAGCGTTGTTTATTGTTAGATAAATTATACAGGCTACTCAATGTATTAAACACCTAGATACAAAGATATAACTGTGTAATTCCATTAAAAGCAACATGAAATAAATCTATCTATATTGGATTGTAAAATTAGTGGATTAGTATTGTCAATATCAAATTCCATTATACTAAATTTTATAATGTAGCTTGACGTTGACAGTGAGTTCAGATTAATGGATTAATGGAAAAATCCAGCTTAATGGAAATAAATCGACAAAAGAAGTAATATTAAACATACCATTCCGCCAAATATATAAATTTAAGTTTAAATGTGTTTACTTCAACATGAAAAACAAACATAAAGTACACATTAAGTGTGATAATTAATTTTAATTTACGCGTAAAATTATATGAAATAAGTAACATATTAAAATCTAAGCTCCGTCTTCGTCAAATAATGTCTTCCTTAATTCGCGCATGCGTAAAGTCCTGAAAGTTAAGACAGCATTTAAAGAAACCTCCACGTTCCAAAGAATTTTCACTCGCATTTTTACGTCTTTTGATATTTGTAGAACATTTAGGTAAGAAAAGAAGGTTACGTCGTTATAAAATTGAATAATATTGTCCTTCGGTATCGTTGTTTTGATAAAAATTACATTTCACGTTTCAATAACATGTTACTTTGCACCTTACTCACTGTTATTACTACAAACATTTGTTTTCATACATGTGACAAGTTTAAAAAAATAAATATACTAATACTTTAATTTCAATTTATTTTTATTTTTAAAATTTATATTATAGTTAACAGATTAATCAAATAGAGCAAAACCGTATGCAACATCAAACATTGTGAGTAATTATTTGTAAGCTCCATTGATCCTTAAAATTTCGTTTTTATTAAAATATTTATATATTTTTATTACTCATATAATTTATAAAATAAATCATATTTATAAGAATATCATCCTAGTTATTTTGAACGCTATATCTTTTAAATGTTGAGCGAATTTTCTTGGCTAAGCATTTCCGCATTAATCGCAACTATATATACTTCTGAAACTTATATCTCATTTTTGTTGTTTTCATGGTAAGCATTGCGTTATTCTTATTATTATATCTAAAAGGATTAGCAATTAATCGCCCGAGTTGTTTGAATAGAAAATATGTTACAGAATTGATTGCCTCGAGTAAACTGAAACTGTTAGATGGAATCGTGTCTCAGACAGCTGTTTTAATTTTGATTGTATTTCATTTATTACAGGTTTGAAAATTTTCAAACATTGTTTCTGAGTCGATTCTCAGGTTGTAATTTATTTGTATTGCTATTATAATGAGTCTCGACGTTCGAATTCAACCGGCTTAAGTAATATTATGTAATTGAAAATTTACTGTAAATTAAATAAATAAATGGAAAAAAGAATTTTGTAAACCAACGTACTTAGAGCATAATTTGCATAAAATTATCTCTTCCGCGTCACTGTCGTTATCATTACCTTTTCATTCTTTTTTTTCTCTTTTAATTTTGCTTAGTCAGCATTCTTTCGAAAAATTTACTTTGTTCTTTATACTCTTTTAAAATGATTGAGTTTGATTTTTAATTCCCTTTCTTTTAAATCATTTATCTTAATACACGCAATTTATTATTTTGCATTTCCTTCTTTATTTCGCGCATATTCTTTTAATTTATTTACTTTATTCTTTAAACTTCATTCTTCACTCTGCAGACTAATTTCTACGCTGCATTCTTCGTTAATTTAAATTAGTGTCTATCGCCCCTGATCAACAAACTGGTTTGAATTGCTAGCTGCCGTATGGGTGGGCCAGGGTTCGAATCTCGGGAACGTCTGAATGTTGCAAATTTATAGAGTCTATGCAATATGAGAAAGCATAAAACACACTGAAAGTCCTGACGAATATTTTGGAGAGTAGAAGGATGGGAGACCCTTGAATGTCTTGCACTAGATTCGTTCTCCTATATGCTTGAGCTTTATAACTTGTTAAAATAAAAGAAGCGTATTGTCTAGTATTTCGAGAGAAGTATTCTCAAAGGCTATGTTTACATCTTCTGTAGTGCTTCTTCTGCTAAGATTGTCTAAGTGTTTTCAACGTCTAATTTAATGTCTGAGATTTTCAAGTTTTTGTCCATAATCTTTGCATTTACGTTCATAGTTTTGTTTTTCAAGAATCAAGCTAACGTGCCATAGATTCGTGCCATAAGTAGACCTAACGTGCCATTAAGTACAACTAATGTGCCATACCTAAAGTGCCATAAGTACACCTACCGTGCCATAGATTCATCTTAGCAGTGATTTTCAGAAGGATGATGAAGAATTATTGATAAAGTTCAGAATTTCGTAGATTCTAAACTTCTTCAATTATTCTTGCTAAACATTAGGAAGCCAATTTTGCAATATTTTATTTAAGTTTACTTCACTCAGTACTCAAAAATAACACTTGAAGTTTATAAAAGATTGCTGAATTTTTAAAAATATGAAAGTGATTCATGTTTATACAATCATGAAGCTCAAAAAATATTTATTCATCTCGCAATATATTTATTGCGCACATTAGCCATGTTGAAAAATAAAGTTTTAAATAAAACCTAGTTAGTGAAAGATAAAACAAAGAGATTTTCACGATTCCGCGATTGAATAACCCAGACTAGACTTGAAAAACTCAGACTAGTCAGTGAGCAAAAGTAATAGTATTTTTTATTTTGGTCTTACTGAAATAATCAGTTTGAGGGTTAACAAATTTCTTCTTTCATGCAGTAAAAACTTAATCAAAGCCTGCTTCTCTGAGTCTGGGAACATATACATGTAGAGACATTAGGATTTTATAGATGCTAAGAGATGAAAAATGAGCAATGCCCTCGCCGGGACTCGAACAACGGACCTCTCAAATACGCACCTAGCTTACTGACCACTACACCACGAAGGCAGGCTAAGAAGGCGGGAGAATTACCTTATACACTCCACATTTTAAAAGGCGACTGGGGATAAGAGGACCCAGTCGCCAAATCCAGGTGGTGGAAAGTCATCATCCACCACCTTTTTAGTTCTGGCGCCACTGTAGAGACATTAGGTATTTTTGGAAATCAGCAGACATGAAATGAGCAGTGCCCTCACCGGAACTCGAACCACTGACCTCTCGAATACCCGCCGAGCATGCTGACCACGATACCACGAAGGCATACCATTATATTTGGCATTTCTTTATTTTAAAGAAAACATATTAACGGTTAGAAGTCTTTTCCACTTATAGATTTTTTTTACTTACGTTGCATGAAATGCACATTTAAAAAAATATAAATAATGAATTTCTATTATTTTTGTAGTATTTTGTATTCGCTAATAATTTTTGAAATACATTAATTTGTCCATCGTATTATCATTTTTATATAGTTTTAGGAAATGCCCGTCAAGAAAACCTGCTGCTCAGATGACTCAATGGAAAATCTGAACTAGCTTGATTGTAAAAGCAGCATTTATATTTTGAGCAGGAGAAATTCTTCAGAAATACTTTTTTTGCTTAAATTGGTATTCCATTAGATATGCTATTTTAAATGCCTCTCGGTATTTCTATATATACTTAGATTTCAGATAATAAAGAAAAAAGGTGAAACTAAAGACCTAGTTTATTCAAGCAGCAACAGGGGAGAAAAAGTTGATGCGTACTAATTGTGATTGTATTTATAACTGGAAGTTCTTTGTTTAAATCCTGAACAGCAATTGGGCTAAAGATTTCGCATTGCAAAGCAGTA
>KK115825.1:401619-417785 GCA_000611955.2 Stegodyphus mimosarum | reverse complement strand
CTCCCTCGTTCAAACTCTGTAAGTTGTTCAAATCTCGCTCTCTTTCGTCGACGAGGCATAAGTACAGATTGAGTTAACGTTTACCACTAGCAGATAACCACCGATAACCATACACGCCTCGCTACAGCCGTCTATTTATTCGGATCCATCAGCCGTTCAGAGGGCGCTGCTCAGCATACGCATGCGCTACGAATTTGCAATTCTAATCATTTGCATATCATGCGCTACTTTGCATTTTCTGAAAATTTCAGCTCACTCGCGTAAGTCCTTCATGGTGTTGCAATTTTCACAAACGTGAGTGTATATAGTTGGTTCTATAACTATATATATATATAGTTTAATAGAAAACTACTTATTACTACAACCCTTTTGCTTCCATCTCTTAATACGTACTTGCATTCCAGTCATTTGGTTTTAAAATTTCGAAAGCAAGTTGGTTAAATTTTGCTTACTAGTTTGATTTTTAAATTTCTTTTTTACTACAGTTTTAACTTTATATTTAATTTTATGGATTATTTCTTTTAATCTTCTTATGAATTTGCTCTTGAATCTACTTTTGTTTTTACTTTTGTATTTGAAATGAAAAGTGTGTAGGGGATATATCTTCTAAAGTAAGCATCTCGTTCAGATTAATTGTGTTATTAGTGAAAAATTTTAATGTTAAAGATTTTTTGATTTTTAACAGGATTCTTTTTGTTTAGTGTCTAGTTTTCTTTATTTTGATTGAGAACCAATTAGACTTATGATTTGGATCTAGCAAATAGTTTGATGCTTACTTGGAAGTAAGATGAAACACTCTCTCTTTTTTTAGTTACTGTTGATGGATGGTAGATTGGTTTATCCCCTTGATAAGTCGATTAATCTGCTATCAATAACAATAACTGGTTTTTCAATACTTAAAAAGTTTACTTTTGATTTTGGCATTTTTGCGATTTAGTTTTTCCTTAACTGTGTTTAAAGCAAAGAGGACTGAAAATTCTTTAAATTTTTTTAAATTCTGAAAAATACCTTTTCAATGATATTTTTAAATTGAATTTCCGTTTCTTGGAGATGTAATATGGAGAGTTTTATTTTTATAATTTATAGTGAATTATATATATATAATAAATAAATAAAACCAAATAAGTGTCTAATTTGGCATTACTGAGCTAAATTAATGCAAAACGTGTTTCTTGCAGGGATTACATTTAATTTATATGGACCCATTGTGAAAAAGGGGTAGAAAGTTCAAAATCTTGCTCACACACACAACTCCCTTCTGGTGAAATAAAATCGTCGCAACCGAATAATGACGTATCACGGACTGTAAATGTAAAGCCACAGTGAAACATAATGAAACAGAATGTGAAACGTAAAATAAACTAAAAATTTATTGTTACATCTGACTATACAGTATTACAATTAATAAAAATATTATTTTTGATCACTAAACTGTTATTTAATTTTCTGCAATGTCATTTGGTTTTATTGTGCCAGTGAGTAATTTATTGCAACAAATAATGTTTTTCTGCAAGTATAATTAATTAAAGAAAATAAACAAATTGACGCAATTTTGAAATTATGACACATTAATGCATTTCGAAATATTTTGTAGATATTTAACTTTTATTCATAGACCAGTTCAAGTGCTTTAATACAAAATATTTTATATTGATAAATAACTAAATATGATAATTTCCAGGCTCTAAGTAAAATTTCAAAAATCAAATTAATTATTTTGTTTTCTTTATCGATGAATTAAGATATCAAAGTTTAAAACAACAAAAATTATTAGCCTTTTGTTAATAAGATTTATTATTTGCATTAAGTATATGATATCTGATGCATGTTTTAAATGAATGAAAGAATTCTCAACTACAGGTGCTTCTTCAGCGACTAGTTACATATATGCAGTGCACGGGAAGTAAATGAGCCATGAGCTCAAATTTACACTAGTTTAAAGATACAGTTTCGTTACTATCTCTCGTTCTTCTAAGCAAAAATAATAGCAACTAAACAAAACATTGCAACTGCATGATGGCTCCCTCTCATATATGTGTTTCCCCATCGTATTATGCATTTTCCTATCGTTTATCCTTCCTTACCTATCATCTAAGAACACAGTAACCCTCTTCATAATTGGAACATTTTCTAGGGCATACATACGACTGAAACCAATTGGTATTCTCGAATTAAAATGGGCAATTGCTGTTACAGAGAGTTAAATTCCCTAATTATTCACTCTAACGACTGTCCTCGATAGTTAAGAAACTCAGACCATCCGCTGCTTCACTTTGCTTGGAAACATGAGGCAATAAACAATAATTTATGAACTCGAGACAGAGAGTCATAAGCGTGGTGGCCCCAACGATAGCTTGATGAAATATTAACCAATAAAGGCTGTTCAGAGACTATTTTTGAAGTCGGTTATTGTTCCAAAGTTTCGACCGTAAATAAATTTACTGCAGCTGAAAAGTTTTGTCAGCGGAGATTTCTCATGTAGTAATATCAGTTGAGCAGAATGGTGTTAAGTTGTCACAAAATGCTCTCTTTCTGCAGCATCTAAAGCATTCTAATTACCATAAGCTAGCGACTTCCGCCTCTGACAGAATTATTAAATAAATCATCTTCACTTTATTGTGCTGCTTCTGCTTTGTCTAACATCCATTTTTCATGGGTTAGAGATTCTAAAAATGTTATATTTTATATCCTAAAGAACTCTGAAACTGGAAATGAAAAGTATAAGCACCATTCTTGTACTCATGATGCATGCTTTGATAATAAAAGCGCATTTTTGTCTAAGTTAATTTTGCTACAATTTAAGTATTTTATTACATTCCCTGTAAAAGAAGCTGCAAAACGAAATTTGAAATATTTGAATACTTCTTTCAATGTTTCAGTAAAAAAGCGTTCAGTAGAATCTCTTCAAAAAAGTTCTAGTACTTTAGATGCAAATAAAAGCCCTTTGTATTATATGTATAATATTCTATATCAATTAAATTGCGAAATTTCCGTCTGGGTGACATGAAAATAAATGAAACTTGTACTCATGTGACTCAAAACATAGTAATAAAAATCGCATTTTAAGGCACCTAAAAACTCATCAATTGTCGAGTGAATATAACTATCCAGGCTAGTAATTCGGCGTTAGTTCAGTTCTCGGCGAATGGTTGGCTGCATGGTAGACTTTGTGTATATCCTCATGTTGTAGCGTAGATATTAAACAGTAGCCTTTAGTATGTTTTACAAATGAGACATCCCCCCTATTGGTCGATAACACTTGCTAAGATGAAATATTTCAAACCATGCCATTTAAATCACCTAAAGATAGAGCAGGATGATAAAATTTTTGCACAACAAAGTTAAATATATTCCAGGCTCCTTAATACTAAAAATGCAAGGAATATTTTAACTATTCGATCTGATAACCTTTTCTTCTGAATTAACCTGCGCATCATGATTTCTATGATAGAATGGCTTTTCATAAAATTTCCATAGGTATTGATTTTCATGCCCCTTCAACCGCTTTTTAGAGTCTATCAATCGTGGTGTGTTTGCACTTAGACAGAATACTTTTCAAGAGACCAAAATAAAAAAAGTCTATATGTGAAACGTCAGAGAACTTCATATGAACGCGCTGAAAATGTACATATACTTTCCAAGGAATGGAAATCTTGCTTTCTTAATTAAGGTTCTCTTATGATGTATTGTATGTGTGTCTCCCCTAACCGGGTTATTTGAGGTGCCAGTAAGAGCTGTATAACATTCCAGCTGAAAATGGCAAAAAGTATAGTATCATAGTACAAGGAATGTAATGGAACCTTTCGAAGCATGATTTGTTTGCTTTATCCTCATGAAGACTTTCTCCTTGAAAGTCACTGGGATGAAGAAAAGGAATTTCTTCTGTAAATATTGGACATAAAACGTTCTCTTGATGTACATATCCAATACCTATATAAAGACATTAGGTTATTTTAAGCAAAATACATGAAAAATGAGCAATGCCCTCGTTGGGACTCGAATCTGGACCTCTCGAATGCGCGCCGACTGTGCTAACCATTAATCTATGAAGGCATGCAGAAAGGAAGGAGAAAATACCTTATATACTCCCCCTTTTAAAGGGTGACTGAAAATTAGTGGACCCAGTTGTCAAATCTTGGTGGTGAAGAATCATCATCCACCACCTTTAGTTCGGGCGCCACTATAGAGGCCTTAGGTTATTTTAAGCAGGAGTACATGAAAAATGAGCAATGCTTCGCCGCGACTTGAACCTGGACGTCCCGAGTACGCACCTAATATACTAACCATTGCACTACGAAGGCATGCAGAAAGGAGGGAGAAAATGTCTTATACCTAAATAAACAAATCTTCATTTTTTTTCGAGGAATACAGTGGTACACATTCCGAAGTATGACTTCTTGATTTATCGTAATAAAATTTCATTCCTAAAAGATCATTGGAATGAAGAAATGGAACTTCGGTAATTGATGTAAAAATGTCTCTTAATAGTACATTGAGTTGATTTTAGCACTTTTTCTACTTTTTCTTTTCCATTGTAGGTAAATTCTGCAACAATCTTAAACCGCTTCCTGAAACGTTCTTTGCTTTGAGGCAACCAAGCTGATACATTTTCTCTTCTTTTATAATAAAACAGACCTTTTCCTGTTGCGGGAATTTAGTTAAACCTATGCTTCATCAAGAGCCATAAAGCATTTCAATTATCTCCTGTTATATACTAGATTTCATACGGCGTTCTGCAAATTGTTCTGCCGCATGCTTCAGGAAAGGCTGGTGTGAATATTATGATTTTTAGGTTTTTGAATTTGTAAACATTTATTTATTATTTTACTAATTGTTTCTAAAAATGCATTTAATGACTTTGAAACTGATTTCTGCAATGGCGAATTTTTTTTATTACCAATGACGTAATTTCCAAACGAATTTGAAATTCGAAATATCATTTTCACATCATGAAATGCAAAACTGAAAGATCTAAATGGTGAAGTACACATTACTTAAACTGACCACTGTATGCTGACTTCTGTATATCCACCACTGTATACTGACCACTGTATATCAACCAGAATAGGGATACATTAAACTTTAGGAAAATTATTTCCGCCCTTTCCATGTAGGACTAATGTTTTTTTCCCCTTCCTATTAAGTGTCGCTTATTTTGCATTTATAAATTTTAATATCATGCATTTCACGACATATTTGAGATAAGAAATAGGTATATTTCTCTTCGGAAAGTGAAAAAACGTATCTGTCAATCCCCAACGTTTTGAAAGAAAAATCATTTTAAAAGCAGAAATCGATATTTCTCATTTCAAATAATAAGGTGTTGGCTGAAATTTGTATTTTAAATCATTTGCTTTTTTTAATTCTTTGTCGACATCGTTCTAAAATGTATAAACAGCCTCTATAATTACCCAAATTTTGGGCGTTTATTCCTTGTAACATAAATTGCAATAGTTTCATTAATTTTTACTTTTAAACAGTTTTAATTTATGTGTAAGTTAAACTAATTACTAATATTGATTGATTTCATATAAAGATTTAAGTGATTTAAATCTGAAAACATTCACACAATTTGAAATCAGAATGTCATTAGAATTCCTACCAAAAATAGGTTACAAATTATTTCTATTCCAAAATCAAGCGAGGGCTTCGAGACATGAATTAGAGAATTTTAGGTTGAGGTCTGTTTGCTACTCTACCCGTTAAACAAGGTATAGGACCTTCTTCTCTATCTTGTAGATGTCTTGTAAATGCGCGTAGAAACCACACAGGAGAAGGATGAAAAGAACCCTTTATTAACTCTTTTAAAATTCACCATGCGTCAACTTGACGCTAACAAACTACGCCTCACTCGGGGGGTAACTCAAATAACAAGAATTAAATTAAAAATTTGGAGATGTTAACAAGTAGTAGAATTACGCTTCAGAGCTCAGACTATCCTGTTTCCTAAAGGAGTGTCGAAAATCTAGTGGCAGCAAAGTAATAGCTGTTAAGTCACGTTAACCAACAATAAATGCCAAGCAGAAGCTCACGCTACAAACGCACAGTTTTCGCCCACATTCTCTAACTTTCCTTTCTAGAACTTGGTATTTAAACCTTTTCAAGGTAGAACTTGCATTACTTCACGCGAGCTATGAAATTTAAATATTCTGGCATGGACAATTAGGGGAATGAAGGTTTATAGGAAAGAACAAAAACTTAAATTTAACTGATTATTTAAAATAAGTTTCGTTGAAGTCAAAAAAGAAAAGTAAATTTTTGAGAGTTTAAAGCACGTTTTATGTAAGCCTACATAAATATCTTCAAAACATGTGGCATATTTGATTTTACTGTCTTATTTTCAACCGCATTCTTATGCTGGAAGATGAGCAGCGGCGGATTTATAAAGTATGCGGGCCATCTCATTCGAATTTTCATAAGACACAGACACACGTCTGATGATACAGACACTTACCTAATATATATATAGTTTTCAAAAAGCTAATTAGTCATTGAAGGACTCCATCGATAAAGGAGATATGCACTATTTGCGATATAGATAACTCCAATTATAAATACACTATTCACGAATTCTGAGTTTCTAGTTTAATTATATTTGTGATTGATAATGTGTTTATACTTGAAAAAAATATTCTCAGTATCTTAATCTGTGTATTTGTAGATTTCAAAATGCTATAAAAATAACGGTTGTCAAACATTTGTTGACATAATTTTCAAAAGAATTGGAAATTCGAGATATCATTTTCACGTCGCGAAATGCAAAACTGGAAAATCTACATGGCGAAGTATACATAACTTAAACTGACCACTGTTTGGCATGTAAGTCTGTTGTATGTTAAATGTAATAAAGTTACTGTACCTTATTTCTGCTGAAATATTCCTAGCAATTTTCCAGCATAACTCAACGTATTTTATATTTGTTTTATTATTATTATTATTATTATTATTAACATGCTTAACAATCATTCACAAGATTTTAAAATTTTTATCAATTTTTAAATGGATTTATAAAGTATTTTCTCCCTTCTTTCTGCATGCCTTCATGGTGTAACTGGAAACATACTCGACGCTTATTAAGGAGGTGAAGACTTCGAACCCTGGCAACGGCACTGCACTCTTTTCACGTCTCCTATAAAAAATCCTAACGACTCCACAGAGGCGCCCGAACTAGAAGGTGGTGGAAAGTAATTTGTCACCATCAGCATTTAGCGATTGGATTTTCTCATCCTCAGGCGGCCTTTAAGAGGGGAAGAATATAAGTTATTTTCTCCCGACTTTCCGCATGCCTTCGTAGTGTGACTGGAAGCAAACTCGAAGGGTATTTGAGAGGCCCAGGTTTCAAATCCCGGCGAGGGCACTGTAAATTTTTCATGTCTCCAGCATCAATCAAACCTAGAAAGCTCTACAGATTTTGAAAAAAAATATTTATTTTTGCTTTTTAGTTTAAATAAAAATTTCTGTTGGTATTCAGTGTATTTGTTAAGATAACGTATAAATGTTTACAGTCTGCAAAGGATTTGATTTATTTTTTAATACACCATTTATTCTGCTTTTGTTTTCAGTTGCTATACTTTTCGTCTCGATTTCATATACGCTGCACGTCTCTCTTGCATCTGATCAGTTCCACACTAAAGCATTATATAGCGTTGTTTGTTCGTTGTTTGTTTATTTTATTAAGATAATTTTCATACGAAATTGGCACGTTTATTGTTATTGTTTTTCTTACTCATGTAATGAAAGCTTCAATTTAACAGGGTGATTTCAGGGAAAATTTCCTTTCCATGTATTCCCATTTCTGCAACTGTATAAACGATTGGTTGATTTAATCATAGCAAATAAAGTGCAGATTATCTACCAAAATATGGATACATTTGTAGAGGGCTCTCTGTGAGAATACGAATCTTATTAGTATTACATCGTAGAAAAAATAATAAGAACATCCATGCGGCTAACTTGTAGGATCGAATTTAATAATAGTGCATTTTACTGCTGCTAGGCAGCTTGAATGTTACGAAAAATCTTAACATTTTCAAACATTATCACTACTTTTGGCAAGAAGTGAAAATGTTCCATTATATATATCACAGATTCAGGTTATTGCCTATTCTTAAATTAGAACTAATTATAATTTACTTACGATAGTGAAATAAAAGACTAATAAGCTATATTTCCCATGGAAGGACAATAGAAGCCAGTGCTTTCATCACAAATTGTTGTTTAAAGTATGGCTTAAAAATCGGGTTGAGACTTGAATTTATTTTGTCATCACCTTTATTGTTCAAAAAAGTGTTCAGCACTCATACTGAAATTATAAATTCTTTTACCTATACTATACTAAATGATTCGTTCCAAAATTAAAGAAATTTAATGCATAAGAATTTTAAACGCAAAATTTTATCATTTTTGATTTTTATCTTCTAAGCACGCAAATTTCCACGATTTTCCGATAAATGGTTAGACACGTAAACTTCTATGATTTATCGATGTTTCATTCAGACGCGTAAACTTCTGTGATTTATCGATACTACATTTAGACACGTGAGCTTTCATGCTTTTCCAAAAGATTATCTTTAAACTGTCTTCGGACATGCACCGGAATATCCCATGAATACATAGATGCCTTATATAAACAGATATTAATTAAAAAATGTGAAATTGCCTTCGATTAGTACTTACTTCTTTATTTTTGCACACATCATTAATTTTAGTTTGAATAATTAACATTTCAGGCATGCTATTCGATACCAACACCCATGTTATTGAATAGACTTTCAATAACATGCATACTTCTGTACTATTTTGTAAATATTTGTATTTATTTGATTGCATGTTAATATTTATGCATTTTTATAATTTTGTGCATTACTTTCATTTATTTGTTTGGTTACAGGGCGCATTCAGTCTGATAATGTAGGCCGATATTTTGCTTACTCACATTTGTGGACACTTTTCATATTTATTGAGCATTTGTTTCCCATAAAAGGTATAGAATTTTGATCCTAAATCCAGCGAAGTTTAAATTTAAAAAAAATATCTCAGTTAGAAGCGGAGATATAGGCAGAACCTCTCCTGACGGCAACCATTTTCCTTTGGTGACTTTTTGGAAGTTTCCGGAAAACGCATTTTTGAAGTGTTAAAGTGATCTTTTCCGAGGCTTCCAGAAGTACTGGCAACCTTCTATATGCTAGGGGGCGTCAGACAGTTTCTATTTAAATGAACAGTAAGTTCAGATTTGTGCAATTACTCAGAGTTTACTTTGTGAATAATATTGATTCTCTGCAAAAATGTTTTGCATCCCATTTAAGGAGAATTTGCCTTATATCTATTGTTCTCCTTGATTCATTTACAGCGATATATTTTGCTACAAACCGTTATTTATTTCAATAAATTGTCAGTTTATTTTCTTCTCATTTGGTTTATTTATTAAAGAGATTTCTGTAAAGCCTTAGCTCGCGACAATGTTTAGTGTTTCAAAAGCATTGCACTAGTAAATATCTTTCTAACAGCTTGTGAAAGAGTTGAATCCTAAATGATTTTGAATGCCTTTACTTCATCTAGAAACAACACTTCTTAACCGAAATAAAAAATCTGATGTATACAACACATGACTTCCATGTATGGAATATTAAATTATACGCAATCTTCCTGCGTTTCATTTAAACATATTGAATTAACAATTAACGAATTTTGAATTAAATCTACTTCGTCGATAGCGCATAAACAACAACAGAATAAATGCACTCTTTAAAGTTCACTATATTTGTTTACCATAACCACACTTCGACGCTAAACACAGACGATTTCACAGACGATTCAGCGTCGCTTACCTAATGCGCATGCTCTATTAATCAATTCAGTTCTCATGTCGCGGTAAGGCAAATATACATAAAATTTCAAAATATTTTCATTAAAAATTGAAAGATATAAAAAAACATAAAACACCAAGTACAATTAAAACAATTTAAAAAAACAATTTTTAGAATTAAAATTACAATTTGTACGCAAAACAAGTTAATAACTTAAATGACAATTCCAGAATGAATCGTGCATAATTTAATACTAATAATAAAAGAAGGCGTTATTTTGTTGTTGCGAAGCTTAGTTTCTCTAGACTGGTAACAAATCCACTAATCTGCTAAGCTTCAAATGTAAAAAAAATATGGATGCTATCATAACCAAATATTAGGTTTAGCCGCACTTCCAAAACTTTTAGATTGTTGATGATTCCACAATTATTGCATGTAGCTTAGCTAAAGGCATAAAATCTTAACCGAAAGATAGCAACATCATAATTCAATCATTTTTAAAGCCAAAAATGCACAATTTACAAACATATAAGGATAAAGAAACTGAGCTCACTGAGCCGAGTAACAAAGTGGATATATATATATATATATATGTATATACATATATATTTTCTTAATATATACATATATACTTTTCTTGCAGCCGATTGCAACCAAAATGCGAGGTGTACATCTACATGTTATAGCAATCCTGTATACAAAATTGCAACGTTGTGAGGTTACTCGTTTTTGAGTTATGGCAGATACATACATACATGCATACATACATACGTACGTAGGTACGCACAGACGCGACGAAAAATCTTTTTAGAATCCATTTTAAATCAGTTTTATAGTTTTTTTGGGGGAAAACGAGTCCTTTATTCTGTCCCTACGTTTAGATATTACGCAGAATCATCGCTTAATTGCATTCGATAGCGATCAAAATGAATATTTTCGTTGAAATATGAGAACCGAAATTTTTCGCGATTACAAGTCTTCCGTTTTACTTAGTAAAAGGAAGTAAAAAATAGTGAAACATTTTAAGGGAGTAGAATATTGATGTTCTCCTATGACTGGTAATTTTGGAGGCGAAATGCTGCATTGATATTCTTCTGTATGAACTAATCATCAATTGAAAAAAGCAATCAATATTTAGTCGGTTGTTTTGTGTTTCATATACATGTTTTCCTAGAAGTTATTTAAATTGATTTTGCCGCTTTATTACGCATGTATTTTATTATACGTATATCTTGGCTTTATTTTTGAATCCCGAGAAGACATGTATGTTTGGAAATGTGCGACTACTGTCTTACCTGTACAAGTAAATACCCTATAAAACATTTTCCTGACAGTATGATGTGTTGTTTTAAACATTTTCTGACATCTTTAAGGGAGAAATCTGCAATAACCATAAACCCTTATTGAAATTTTCTTTGTATTCACAAAACCATGTTTGTAGATATTTTTCTTCCTGTTTTCGACAAAAATAAATCATTTTTGTTGCAGTCATTTAAGTAAACCCATCTATCATCAAGTATTTCAATATATTTTCATTTATCTCGTACTAAATGGTATTTATTCAGACCTATGCATCATTTTCTACGTTCAGCCAAATGCCTTAATGAAAGCCGATGAAAATTCTCTTTTTAAGCTGTTACTTTTTGTTTACTTTATTATTTTTTATTATTACAGATGCACTTAGAATTTCTACAACTGATTTTGGAATCAAGGTATTTTTCGCTGTTATCGGTACTTACGAAATTTTAAATCATAGTATACATCCTTTGAAATATTCCTTCGGAGTCTCCTTTTTATGTAAAAACAATATTAACCGTTTTCGTTTTTCGATAAATAATATTGCTCATTATGTATTTGAAAATTCTGTAGCTGTAAAAAGCGAACTGCTGTTTGTTTACTTAATGTTGCTATTGATTGTAGCGGTTTCGCTGTGAGATAGGATTATTTTATCTGTTTTGAACTGAGTTTTTGGTAAACGTTTGAGATATTGTGCGAATATCTGTGAAGAAATATTTCAGCATTTTAATTTATTTCTTGTGGAAAGAATAAATTTTTGTTAACTTTTTACGACTTATGCATTCAATATATAACGAACCCGTACGCACGTAACAATATTGTTTGATTTGCGATATTTTGAAAGAAGAATAAATGTCAAGGCAGCACACGATATTCTCATTTCAAATTATACTCTGTTGACAGAAATTTTATTCCCTACCAGTTGCATTTTATTAACATTTTAACGGAACATTTCTGTAAAAATAATAACACCTTCTGTAAATTCGAGATAATGGCAAAGAAAATCAGAAATACAACGATACAACTCTATTCCGCTCTTCTTCCTTAGAAATTTATGAATGTTTTATTTTCATTAGCATAATTGTCAACAGATTAAAATGCACTGTCAATAGTTTTGATTTGCTTCTACTGTCAATTTTAAAATCTTTATTAATACTAGCTTTAATGTAGAAAAAAGAAAACTTATTCCCTTCAAAACATAATTGTTGTGCAGAGTTATAAATGTGATATTTATATCGCTTTACTTAGTATACATAATGAAGATATCTAGAATTTCTATTACATATAAATAATAGTACTATAACGAAAAACACTGATATATATAATTTAAACCATTTTTCCACTGAAACGAATATACACTCACGTTTGTGAAAATTGCAACACCAAGAAGGAATCGTCATAATTGAATGCAATTTAATACACAGTTGAGTGGTAGTGGTACAAATAAATGATTAAATGTTCAAAGCAAACAAACAAGAACAAGAGATCAGAATCAGTATTTTGTGTGGCCACCACGCGCCGCAATAAGTGCTGCTACACGACGTGGCATGGAGTCAAACAAAGTTTGAATGTCTGACTGAGGAAGAGCATTCCATATCGTTTGTACGCGTACCCAAAGTTCGTCTGCAGACGCAACAGGACGAGGATCACGAGCAAGACGCCGACCAATGACATCCCACACATGTTCAATTGGCGACATATCCGGGGAACACGCAGGCCAAGGAAGAAGCTGTACCTGCTGCGCTGCAAAGAAGGATTTAACAATCCGAGCAGTATGAGGGCGGGCATTGTCCTGTTGAAATACAGCGCCTGGCAAGCTTTGAAGGAAGGGAACAGCTTCGGGCTGTAGAACTTCACGGATATACCGGTTGCTGTTCAGATTGCCCACAATTCGTAGCAATTGAGATCGTCTATGATATGCTATGGCGCCCCAGACCATAACTCCGGGTGTTCGTCCACTGTGGCGTTCGATAATGCACTCCGGAAGGTGGCGTTCACCGGCATAGCGTCTGACACGAATGCGGCCATCATGGTACCACAAATTAAAGCGGGATTCGTCAGAAAACACGACATGCTGCCAATCAGCACGCCAGTCTCTATGCTGATTGGCCCATTGTAGCCGCAGGCGGCGATGGTCGTGCGTTAGGGGGATCCTGTATAAAGGAGTCCGTGCGCGCAGTCCACACTGCAGCAGACGTCTACGAATTGATGAAGCACACAATGAAACACCTGTAGCTATTGACCACAGTGCTGCCAATTGTCTAGAGGAAGCTGTACGGTCCGTCCGCGCCATGCGGACCAGGTGTCTATCATCGCGAGCTGACGTCACATTTCGGGGTCCACTCCCGGATTTCCGAGTTGTCCGACACTCGTCCGTCCACTGCTTCCAAACGCGCATCACTGTGCTGCTGTTACGCTGCACACGAGAGGCTACTGCACGATACGACAATCCAGCTTCACGAAGGCCGATGATTCTCCCTCGTTCAAACTCTGTAAGTTGTTCAAATCTCGCTTTCTTTCGACGACGAGGCATAAGTACAGATTGAGTTAACGTTTACCACTAGCAGATAACCACCGATAACCATACACGCCTCGCTACAGCCGTCTATTTATTCGGATCCATCAGCCGTTCAGAGGGCGCTGCTCAGCATACGCATGCGCTACGGATTTGCAATTCTAATCATTTGCATATCATGCGCTACTTTGCATTTCCTGAAAATTTCAGCTCAATCGGGTAAGTCCTTCATGGTGTTGCAATTTTCACAAACGTGAGTGTATTTAATTAATTATATGGGCTTTTCAGGAACATAAAGTCCTGTAATTAAAATACGAAAATAAGAATGAAATTAGAAAAACATTTTATACCCATCTGCATTCCGAAAAAAATTAAAGGAGATACATAAACAAGTAAATATTTTCTCACTTTTATAAAATGATTCTATAGGAAAAATTGAAAACAGAACTTCTTCAAAATAATTTTGCATCTAAATCGTTGAATGGATTTCATTTGCAAACATAAAATCTTTATTGCATATTTGAATACTAAAACGCAAATTACGGCTTAATATCACTAGAAGATTTCATATTTTGTTTTCAGTTTAAACATATTTAAAGAATTTAAACATTCTTTCATTTAATAATATTTAATTTAATTACCTTATTATTAGCAATAAATTTCAGCACTTAATTAAAATAATCGGTTAATTATCGCCAAGCTTTTTAACGATTAAAAGAAACCTTGTTCAAACAATTTCACAAACAGATTTTCAAGGTCCTATTCCTGAATTTGATTCTTTGCATTACGTAAATTGCGTGTTTTAGTTATAATTGTGTGTTTCCTTAAAAATCCAAGTTGTGTGATAAGAAAGAATTAACAAGAGAAAAAGAAGAAAAATATATCTGCCCTGGTCACGTTATATGCAATACACAGTTATTACTCGCCATCATAACTTTGGTACCTGACGTGGATCTCGTGAAATCCAGTTGGATAGATTACATGAGTAATATAACAGTGTGCTATTTATTTATATTTCTTCTTCATTTTTCTTGGAATAAAATGTAATATTTCATTTTCAAAAGTTGAGCGCCTAAAAATATAATCAGAATATAGAGAGAATGTGTCAGAAAATTTACTTTTGGGTTTGTCAAAATAAATTTTTGGCAGCTTAAAAGTCTTTTCTCGATGTCGGTAATGTACTGTTACGGAATTTTTAAATGCGATTTCATGCGCCCTTTTAGAAGTTGGACTTTAAATGAAATGGCTATACTATTTTGGGAAATAATTTCGCGTTATATTGTTGGGCCTATCATTGGACTGAAAGAAATTCTGGAGGCTTCATCACATGGTATAATATTGTGGATTGAATTTTGTCTTAGTTAAAACACTAGCAAAATTAGAGCGTTCATTTGATTTCAGATACCTACCTATAGAGTGAATATATAGTTTTCTAATGGTACCAAAGTAAAAACGTTCTTCGAAATGGAACTTTAATCACAAAGATTTTCATATTTCTAATTATTTTCATGTAGGGGAAACTGCCACTTAAATCTCTTAAGTTTTTATTTTCAGTTGTAGCACTGTGGAGCATGAACAGATGATAAGCAGGGAGGGAGTCAGCAAGCAGCGCCAGAAAATTGAGTGTCGAGTGTGACAAATTCCTGAAAACCGAACTGACGTTTTTTTTTTTTTTTTTTTTTTTTTTTTTTTTTTTGAAAAAGGTAGACTATCAGACAGCAGAGCCCTGCCCGAGATAACGATTTCTTATATTATGTAACTTTTCTTCAAATTTCTATTTGGTTGCAAAGAATAAAAACATGTTAAACTGAAGCAAACTCCCATAAATCTATAAAGACTAATCGTGTCTTTAGTTTTAAGCTAAATACTGATTTTATTTCTAATTTTTTATTGAATAATAATATGGTGTATATTATTTATTTTTCAGGACGTGATAAAGCGAATTTATTAGGCTCAGTGAAGCATACATTTCCATTAGGTTACATGTGAGTTAGAAAACTACTGATTTTATTGCTTATGTATATTCTTATTTGAATTTTACAACAGATTTTTAACCATACTTTATTGAAGCTCTAATACGTTTATAAAGTAACACTCCCTATTTAAATTGATGCATTTTAATCACCAGCTTTCGGGGAAGTTTCGAAAGGCTAGTGAACCACGTAATGAATTTATATTAAGATTCTCATTCTTTGCGTATCACAATACATATGAGTATTATTTCTTAGTAAAAATGTTAATTATGATACATACAGACGCTAGAAATATCAATATTAACTAAGCTCTTAGTTTAAGTTCGAGAAAAAATATATGCACAAACAAAATTCACGGTATTCATTTTTCTCTCTAAAACCTTTTTTAGAAGAAACAACTTTACAAATACTTCACATGTGCTTAAAAGACAGGAGGTTTCCCATATAAATAGCAGCACTAGAAAAAAAGAGAGAGAACAGTCTCAAAATAGTCTTCAAGGAATAAGCTGCATACTTGCCATATCCCAATCGACGAAATATTGTCCCAAGCTTTCGGTGAGCAAGCAGATCACTTGG
>KK115825.1:369919-401598 GCA_000611955.2 Stegodyphus mimosarum | reverse complement strand
TTGTTGGAAAGCGTTGAACTCTGATGAGCTACGATATGATGCCTTACACACATCTATCGGTTTTTGGACAAAATTCACGTTTTGGAAGTTTCTAGAAAGGTGTCTAAAACTATACAGAAGAATTTCCTAACATATTATAATACTTCCGTTTTTTTCTGATCCTTTTTTGACGAAAATGTTTAACAATACTTGCAAGAATGAGAATAATCAACAGTTTTATATTGCTTCTTTACTCTTTTATTGGATCTCATTTTTTAGTTTTATAGTGTCAGGTTAGTCATTTTAGAATACATCAGTGACGATAAAATAGATGCGTTCAGTTGATACTTTGTTAATTAATATATCGAGATGCCCATAGACCCTGTATATCCTATCAGTGTCAGATTAATTTCAATTTATTGCCGCAGTTAATTTTGAGTTAGTTTTTACTGCTGCGGTTAGTAAAGTGTGAATTTACTGTGTTTACAGACTACTTTTAAGGAAAGAGTTTGTAATCCTATTCTACCTATTGAACTCTATAAAACGTAAACGCTTAACATGCTTTTTCTAACTTCCGAATTTTCATCAGCAAATTAGCCTGTATGTTTTAACCAAC
Organism: Stegodyphus mimosarum; assembly: GCA_000611955.2. Taxonomy (NCBI): domain Eukaryota; kingdom Metazoa; phylum Arthropoda; class Arachnida; order Araneae; family Eresidae; genus Stegodyphus; species Stegodyphus mimosarum. Next base: position 401,003 of record KK115825.1, on the reverse strand, counting down.
TTCTGTTTCGAAGGGAATTCAAAAGCATAAGAAACTCCAAACTTAACATCAAATACAAAAACACTGTGATAATAGAACTCAGATGTAAACATACTTAAATACTGAAAAATATTGTAAAATGCATTTGAATGGTTTATTTAATTTCAAATTAAAACCAATTTCTTTGGTAGACGATGTTAATTTCTGACAATTTAAAAATCATTATTAATTAAAATACTTATGCAATCCTCTAACCAGAAGTTAAAATTAAATAATACAAAAAGTTTGTAGATTAGAAGAATTAGAGAAGCAAAAACTATCGAATATGATATTATTAAAACCTTTGGGCTATTTTCCTATCAGTAATAAATCAAGTTTAAATATTTCTACATACTAACATAAAGATAATCATAAAGATATAAAAAACGCTAAGTAGACATTCAAGGTGATCTACTATAAGTTAACATATTTAATTAATTTGCAACTGTATAACTTATAAGGTATTTCTCCCGCCGTCTTCGCATGCCTTCATGGTGTAGTGATCTGCATGCTCGCCGCGTAACCGAGAGGTCCGTGGTTCGATTCCCGGCGAAGGCGTTGCTCATTTTTCATGTCTCCTGCTTCGTAATAACCTAATGTCTCTACAAACTTCACTCGGATTCATTAATTCAAAGACCAAACCAGTCAATGTAATATAGTTCTTAGAAGATAACATTTTCATATTATGAACTGCAGATTACGATTCAGTATCCCATATATAGTATGTTACAAAATCTGTAGAGACATCAAGAGTTTTAAGACGAAAAATATTTAAAATTTTGTTCTACCTTCGTCGAGATCGAACAGTGGTCTACATATTACGAGATTGATATGAGGATCACTACACAGCAAAATCACACAAGAGGAATACCTGAGAATTATCTTGCATTCCTTACATTTTGCTCTTCCCAAATCTCGAATGCTGGGGAAGGACTGTGACGGCTCTTTCAATCAAGGTTCGTGTCCATTAATTTTACACCACGTGTTGTGAGCTATAAGAAGATGAAAAATAAAGAGTCTGAGGAAACAGAATACGCCCTCGCATTCACATTTTACTCCTTCCGCTAAATGGCATCAAGGAGAAAGAGGTGGCTCTATTCGGTGTGTTTTTCTTCAGTTTTTAATTTTTAACAATTCAGAGATCTCCCAAACATGAATAACATGAATTTGATGACAATTAAACATAAGTAGTTAATTATTCACCATATACAACAACGTATTTCATTATATATTGCTAATAACGTACAAGACAAGACATGTTCATTAGTCGATTGGTGGTCAGTTTCAAAAAAACGACCTTTCGGACGTACAAATCGAATCCAAAATCTGCTATGGTATTCTTACTCCTTCTCTCAAAATAAAAATCTGAAACTTTTTCCATGCACCCTATTATGTAAATTTAAGTAGCATTTCACCAGCACTGTGGAACCATTACAAAAATGTTCGTAACGTTTAAATTCACAGTTCATATGCATGACAGTAACGAAGTTTAAGAAATATATGCAAAAAACAATAGCTACGAATTTTATTTTCTAGAAATGAATACTTATATAGAAGTTGGAGGAAAAAAAGGAAAAAACTAATTTTTGTTCACGGGTATTGATCTTCAGTTGTTATTACAGTTTCGTAGACAATATCCAGGAGAGTTTATCAATATCCTTCCCCGATTCGTTGAGGTGGCTGGCCATCGTATGGATGGAAATGCAGATGTCACAAGCTCATGCTGCGAGGCATCTCAATATCTCTCTTAGCGGGGTCCACCGACTACGGAATCAGTTGGAATTCGAGGATTCTGTGTCTAGAAGACATGTTCCAGGAAGACCTAGAGTTACAATACCTGTGGGTGACCGTTATTTAGCTTCTTCGGCCCGAAGTAACATTACTGTGACTCATAGCAGATGAAAAGATACAGTTACAGAGGTGGTGGGATAATGGTTTGCTCTAGGATCTCTCTCGATTGTCACACTGAGCTGTATGTGTTCCATGGAAGAACTTTGACCGATGTGTTTCCTTCATCAGTATGTCGGCCCATATGCCGCTGCTTTTGGTCCTGGATTTCTTCTGATGTACGATGAGCGACAATGAGCGACCGTACCGAGCTCAGGTTGCTGAAGAGTATCTTGAGGGTCACGGTATGGAGCGGATGAAATGGCCAGCTCATTCCACAGATCTGAATCCGATAGAGCACTTTGGGACTACCTTGGGAAACAGTTTCCTGCTTTAAGTCCTCCTCCAAGCTCGTTAGATGATTACTCCGTGTCTTCCCATTTCACTTATCGACAACTTAATAAACAGCATAGAACGTGGCTGCCGCCTATGTATTGCAGCTAGAAGTAGACATATTCCTTATTAGAACCCATTTTTGTAACTTTACCATCCCGTTTTTCTTCAAAAACCTGTGATATACTGTTTCTCCAAGACTAGATTTCTCTGTCAAGAGTGCAATTTTGTGTTGAATTTTATAAACATTCTACGTCGCATTCATTAAAGAACTGTTTAGTGAACATTCTTGTAAATTTCTTGTTTTTGTGTTGCTTCATTCTCAAATTAGACATAATCACATGTGGTTTCTTAACTACTGGAGGTCAGTGTAGATGACTTCTTAATATATACAAATAGGTAATCAATCTCGTATGCAAAGCTGCACATCGAAAAGACTATACACAAATTACTCCGCTAGATTGTTAGATATCATTTCAAATTTAAATATGAAAAATCGTCAAGAAAAAAAATGTACCGAATTTTTATATAATTAGCATTTTGCATTAAAGTTATAATCGGCAGAATATTGTCATAGGCATTTGAAAATTCAATAGTTTCTAATTTTACGGTACAAAATTCTACCAAAGTAGTATTTTACACATATCTTAAACATAAAGGATTGACAATTCAATGCATTTCTTACATACAGTTGCGAATTATATGAATTCCAACATGAAAACTTTGAAAATAGTATATTTCTTTAATATTTTATTTCTTTTACAGAACGAAAACGCACAGAATGTTCTGAAGTTTGTTTATTTTCTCATTCAAAAGCTAATAAAGGAAATCGGAGGAAAAAAGGCAATAATACTGTTGCGTGCGTACAGGTTCGTAAAGGATTGAATGCGCAAGTCCGATAAAAACTTAATAAAATTTATTCTTATCACAAGAAAAAATGACAAAACGCTGGATTTTCCCTCAAAAATATTCGTACAATATCGCAGTATCACGCAATATAACCAGTAGCTATATTTTAAGCTACCAAAACATAAAATAGAATGCATTCCAAAACGAAAAAAAAGCTAATCCGATCTCACCGCGAAATCGCTACAATCAACAGCAGTTATCTAGCAATTTCTGCAAAACAGAAAGGGTAGAATTACGGTTACAGCTAACATACAAGTCAATCACATTTATTCAAATTAAATATCAATTACAGAGGTAACTTTTATTCAAAATTAAATGCCCGTGCTCTTTACTTCTCTGGAGTAGCTTTCCCTTTATGTCACGTGCTGCACTGGATGGAGAAATAAAATAATTTTAATTAAAAAAAATCTGAAAGGTTTCAGATTTTAAATTACGTCCAAAAAGGAGTTTTTTTAACATTTTTTGTGTTACGTTTATTTATTAAATATTGTGTTCTTCGCACTTAAACCATAAAATTCAGTTCAAGAGAAATATCGCAAAATAATCTTAAATTGAACTTATCTTTAGAATTTCCAATACCCAGTCTCACGCGCTGGAGATAAAAATGTTCTTTTCTGCACAACATTGCCATTGTTCAGTTTGAAATATTTGAGTTTGTTAATCAAAACTTCGTTAAAGTTTTACGAAATATGAAATCGTTAATAAAATAAATTCCAAATTTCAAATTTGGGCTTCCAGATGCCGATATTCGCAGTAGGATTGCGCCATTCAAAATTGGATGGCTCTAAGTACCGTCGTTTTATCACAATGCGAAACGTACATACATTTATGCAGATTCTTCATTATTTAATTTCTTTAAATATAATAGAGGGCGATAATATTTAGAGGCAACAAATTCAAAAGTAAACGGGCATTCAGAGTAAACCAACGTAAAATCGCAAAACGAAAACAATAGTCCTTCAGGGATAAAGCCCCTTTGGAATAATAATTCTACTCAAAATGAAAAGTTCCTTAAGCAGTTTTTATGTTCTTTTACAGATTTCTAGAGTCAAATTTTGAAGCAATATACTATAATCCACTAACTCTTAAGGGAAGTCAGTTTTCATATTTTTGTAGATGATTCAAATTTAGTTTACTTTCGCCTATATTTTGCTTCATGACAAATTCTTCAATTCTTATACTACACACGCAAACATACATACTAAAACATTCACAAAAGCTACGGTGCTATTTATGAGATGACGCAAAACAGCTTTTAGTATTTTTCATATCTTATCTTCAGAGCCAATAACTTAAGTGAAGAAAAAATTTCAAACTGTGATCGACTTCGAGGCAATATATGGTACTAAAAACTTCTAGTAATAATTTCATTTTGAAAACTGAAAACGAAATGAATATTCAGGACTCACAATATGAATACTTCAGTACCCAGAATAAAAAAAAGTCATCCAGGGCGAAGAAGTTAAGTTATTTAAAATACTCCAAAGAGAAAAATACGTTCTTCAATCTGATTTTGAAGTCATATTTTGTCAACTCACATTCTCGCTCTTTCATCCCACACGGATGTCTGTACACTTTCCACCAACTTTATTACGTTTTTAAAACACTTTCCGAATTTAAAATGAGCAGATAAACTCACTTCAGTAACTTCGATGATGAAACGGAATTTTCATTTTTTATGCGCTTTTGTGCAAAGTGTCGGTGGTAGGAAAAGATAGCGAAACAGAAAATTGGAGAAGAATATTTTGGAAGAATAAAATAAAAGAGATTAAATAACTTCACGATTCTTTTTGTCTTCGTCCGCCATTTATTTCAAAAATATTACACGGCTAAATACGTTCTAAAAATTATAGACCTGTTGCTGTAATTTAACAAAGGGAGCATAGGTTTGTTTGGTTTAAGAAATAACAGCAACGTACTCGAGGGCTATCTGCCTAAAGGAAACGATATTTTTGCGGAGGACTTTCTTAGAGAAACTGGCTTGTATACATGTCACACATGGGGAAAACCACGAAAATACCCGTGCAGTCAGCCTTTCGTCGGGATTTGAACTCTGGATGGAATTACCTGCGTTCTTGACTCATATAACCATAACTATTGGAGAGGAAAACTTACCTTATTTGATTGAATTCTTAAGCTGGAATATTATTCCTTACGATTCGTCGTTTAAGAAGTATTTAGTTAAATACTCCTGGAAAAGAAATATGCCAATGTAAAATTTAATGTATAATTTAAAATTAGGCCAAAATGTCACTTCAGATTGTCATAGATTGAAATAAAACGCTAAGGCTTTCGACGGCGATAAGATATACGTCTCTTGTTTTAAAAAAATGAAAAAGAAAGGTTTGCATAACTGAAGGTGTAATAACAAGTTTGTATGAAATCAATGGGTGAATCAAAGGAAAAAATAATGTAGCGTTATCTGTCCAGGACAAATTGACAAAAACGTGAAAAAATTAAGCTATTATAATTTTGAAAGTGTTGCGAAGAACTAGATAAAACTAATGTCCTGAACTAAAGAAAATAAAATTTTGTACAATTTCTGCTTAAACGAAATCCAGTGTACGAACTGAAGAAGCTCCATAGATGATTTTTGAGGGAATCAAAGTGAAAAATTGTGGTTACATGCCCAGCTGATAAGCTACAGAAGATTTATTATTGCTCTTATTTAAATACAAGATTTATGTTCCATGAGGTAAGATATTACTACTCTCTTTATTATGATATATAGAAAACAACACAGATGAGATATTCTATAAATCCTCTAAGACTCAAAACCAAAGATGGGAACCTTAAGAACTGAACGATGAATTTCACTGTTAATGCTCTATATGCATCAAACAGCTCAAACATTGTCTTAGGAAATTTCTTTTGCTTCCATGCTATTGAAATCTTTATACATGAGAGTATTACGTCCTGCACAAATGCAAATTTTGCTCTAGGAGACAATCAGTTTAGAATTGTTTCCGAATTGTTAGCAAGAAATCATGTCTAGGATGCTCATATTTCTAAACATTTAAACGAACTTCATATATTTTCATAACTTTAATCCCGAATAAGAATATTTTATCTAAATGTATTGCATTTTCCATTGCGATATTATAATTTCACTGTATAGTTTAAGTTAGATTAGGTTATTTAAATACAGCTAAGCCACAAATGCTATCTGCCTAAGAAGAGGAATGCTTCTGTGGAAAAAGGCCCAGCAGCGGCCGAGCTGTGAAGTCACTGAACAGTGGTAATTTCGACATGGATTTGAGTCGGAGGGATGGCTGTATGGGCGTTTTCCCATCTATAGCCTGTATACGAGCCTGCTATCCTTAGAAAGTCTCCACGAAGGCGTCCCCCTTTTGGCAGATAACCCTAGTGTGTTTTGCCGCAATCTCAGTAAACCAAACCAAGCCAAAGACTTTGTGGAGGACTTCCAAAGGGAAACTGATTCATATTCACGTTACATGCGGAAACAGCCTAAGTAACCAACCACGCAGTCAGCCCGTTCACCTGAGATCGAACTCAAGGAAAGTCGAGCTACCAGTATACACTGGTCTAAACAAATCCTGGTGAAACCCTTTCACTGCTAAAACAATGCTATGTGAAAAGATCTTAATGAGCAGAAAAGGTTTCTCCAAACTGTTTAGAAAATAAAGTGATGAAAATGCATTTCCACATCAAACGAAAATAATAAATGGGATAGACTAAGAGTAGAATTAAAAATACTGTTGCAAAAATTATTGTTGTTATTTAGATTTTCAGTTGACTAAAGAAAATGCTTATTAAAAATCGCATGTTCAGTTTCTATAACTCTGCTTATCCTGAACTCGAATAAAATGTTTTTAAATTAAAGAAAACAAATTCTCTTCAATTTCATTCTTAATAAAATCAGTTGGCTGTTATCATGAAATTGAAAACTTGGTATCCATGCACAATTATTTTTCTATCTGAAAACCATGCTCAGTATAGCACAGGCATGTTTAAAACCTCTGCGTCATAGGTATATATATTGCCTGAATACAAAGTGAAAATTGTGTTTAATAATAATGTGTTTTATGTTTAATAATGTTTTTTATGTTTTCAAATTGCTTTATGTTTACTAATAACCATTTAAAAACATTTCCCTTGTTAGTTAGTTGGAATGCAGCGTAATACGTAATTGCAGCTTGTATTTCGTAATACTAATGCATGCTTTTTTCTATGCTCGTGTTTTCTATGCTCGAAGCTGATGCTCGTGTTCTATGCCATTTCTCAGCTGTAGCTGAACATATCAGAACATAGAGCAAATGGTTTTCTTTATTTTTCGCTAATTACAATTTAATTTAAATTCACTTCCTCAAAAATTCTTGAATATTTCTGTGGTTTTCATTGTGTAGGTTATTAAATTGTCACAAAAACATATTTTCATTTTCCCCATAATACTGTTGGGTGCGTACGGGTTCGTAATAGATTGAATGTACAATTCAGATAAAAGGTTAATAAAATTTATTCTTATCAAAAGAACAGTGAATTTTCCTCAGAGATATTCGTACAAGTGTTAACAATACCACGGAATACAATGAGTAGTGATACTTCAAACCACTAAAAGCTACTCTAACTACTAAAATATAACGCAGTGCATAGAGAAACCTAATCCGATCTCACGCCTAATTCGCAACAACAACAACAGCAACTATCTAAACAACTGAACTGAGATTTCCAAGTTCCGCTGTTGCCAAGAACAGCAAGCATTGCTTGCTGTTTTCCGACTATCATCATGTAATTGCTTCTTAGAGCACTTAAGGTAGAGAAATGCAGAAAGATGACGCTGCGGCCAGAGCAGCAGGTATGAAGGGGGAGGCTGTGACCAAGTCACGTGAGCATCGCTGAGGCGTATGATTCGATGAGGTAAATGCATAAAATTCGAAATTGAATAGCGAATGCAGGAAACCCTGCTAAAAATGCCCCATAGAAACGGGTAAAAAATTCTATGGGTTTCTGTTGACTTTTACTGGTTTCTGTTGGTCTCTGAGGGTTTTTCTTATTAGTTTCAAAATGCCCCATAGAGACCAGTAAAACTTTCTGTTGGTCTCTACTGACTTTTACTGGTTTCTATTGATCTCTGTGGGTTTTTCTTACTGGTATCATCTGATACCATACAAACAACATGAATGCCAGAACTTTCTACTGGTTTATCATGACTTCTATTGGTTTTCTTACTGGTATCAATATAATAGAAATAGATGCCCAATAAATCTTCTGTTGGTTTATATGGGTTTATTCTAATTTTCTAACTGACGTCAATAGACTTCTTTCTAAACAATGAAATTAATACTGGTGTCAGTAAACCAAAATTCATTGGTATTCTTTTTGTCTACTGATTATTTAAAATTATTTATTTATTTACTTTTATTTCGTTTATTTGGACACTGTTCAAAATAAGGTTATTTCTATTTTGTAACTAACAGAAAGCTTTGAAACTAAAAAAAAACATACAGTGAACCCTCTCGTCTCCAACTCTTCTCTAAGACGATCAGTATTTCTAAGAATGAAAATATGATCTCTTTAAGACTATCAGAGTAACCTGGAAACGCAGGTGGTCGTTTTAAAGAGGGTTTTTACTACATATGCTCATTTATTTGATTTTTTAAAAGCTTTTGTCGGAAACATTAACAGTAATCATTTACACCACACACAGCGAGGTCTCTCTAAGGCGACCAGCCACACATAAAAATGCATCTTTGCAAGTGGTCGCCTTAGAGACGTGATGCTCACCACCAATATATGCTTATGTTCTCAGAAATATGTTTATCTTTAAGAGATGGTCGTCTTAAGGAGGTTGCCTCTACGAAATGAATTTCTCTAAGGCGACCTGCTACACTTCCGGAATTTTCTTTGCGGGTGGTCAGCTTGCAGAGGGAATGTTTCAATACCAAAATATACTTAAGTTTTCAGAAATACTGGTCTCGTTCAGAGGTGGTCATCTTAGGGAGGTATTTTCGCCACGAGTTGGTTCTCTGAATACACACACACACATTTATATATGCATATAGCAACATTTTTGATATTACAAATAAACACCGGTATCAACGATTATCTCTTTAAGGAAACCGCGTTCAAACTATTTTTTTCCGTGTTAACGCTGACGTGAGAAAAAATTTCCCTCCCTCCTTTGCTCTCAGAAAAACAATATGGCGCCGTTCGTGGTAATGTTGTTATGGGATGTGTGTGATGCCGTCTTGGTGGATAGTAGGCTGTAGCAATGCAATAAATAATTTACAATTTTTACTATGGGTACTGTTTAGATGTTTATAATGAAAAATAAAATACCAGCATTGTCTGTGACTATGAAATAATATGAAAGGAAATAACAGTAAAGCCATGCACGTGTAATAGTATCTAATGCATTCAGCGAACATTTTTTGACAGATAATTAGTTCTGAAATGGATTTTCTGTGAGTGAAATTGATTTTCCATCTTTACTTTTATCCTAAAAAGCAATGTGCTTAAAGACTGAAAAGTGATAATTTCAGACTTGATAATTTGGCTCAGTGTGTTTACATCAGATGCACATTGCGTTGTACAAAAACTGTATTTTTGAAAATTTGTTTTTTGATTATAATTTTTTGAAATACCTTTTAAAGCTTGTTCATGTAGATCTTTATCATTTGAATATTATGTGCTAATAAATTTGAGCATACCTTACTTAAAAGAGATCTTGCATGATTCAAATTTCAATTTTTCGACTAATGTGATGTGGGTGAGCACAAGGAATATTTTTTTATGTCTTAAAAAATGTACTCGTTATATTTCGCAAACAAAAAAGTTAAGTTTTTTTAAAATGAAGTAAACATTGAAATATTTAATGTGTGTATTACTTATTGAATGAGGTAGGCAAGACTTACAAGCCAAGGAATTTTTTGCATTTTTTTTTGCATTACTAAAATTGTGTGAAAATTTAGATGATTATAGTAGCTTACATTTTTTTTTTCTTTTCGGTCTATATTTCTGTATAAATATGAGACTAGAACCACATTGTTACATTAAATATTTTGTGTTACTTTCTTAAAACACATATAATCAAACATTTTTATGCACATTTTAATTTTCATCATTATTAAGTTCATGAAGAAAATTTCAAATTTTTTTTTCGTAAAGTACTTTTGAAATAGAGTTGTGAATAATTAATAGAGTTTATGTAATATTAAATGTGCTAGTCTTGGGAATATAAAATATGAATTATTTATTGGAAAAAATTACATTAAGTGAAACTTCATATAGTTGTTATTTTCTTAGATGACCACCTCCGACAGTGACACATTTGTCAGGAACATAATTAAATAACAGTACTTAAAATTACTGATAGTTTCGCAAGTCTACAAGAAACTGGCATTATCTAGAGTTGTGGAGTTAATCGTTTTAGGGAAGTTTCACTGCATAATCAGTTGATTTAGGTATCGTAATTTTTATAGGGATATGAATTTTGCATAAGTTTTTGAAAGGTTTTACAAGATAGTTAAAACCAAAGCTTTTCAAATCATGAGTTTTGTATGGGCATTGTTTTAACATTTCTTTCAAATATAGTTAGAACAATATTTAAGCATTATTTTCTCTCATTAGTTATACTGCGGAAATGCTCGTTACAATTTTCTGCATTAAGTTTATCTGGTTGTATAGATATTAACGTAAAAACTGATTGTAAAGAAATGAAATTATATCTGCTATATCTGCTTAATTGCGATGGCAGTAATTTTAACTGTGTGTATAAGGCTGTGTAGAAGATTTATTTATATTGCTAAATACCGCACTATATGAATTTCATTTGGCAGTCTAAATACAGGAAATGCTCAGCACGAAGTTGTATATTTATAGTATATATTCTACGGTCAATAGCAATAGCTATTTTTCAGTACTTTAAATTTTACTATTTAGAAATTTTACTGTTCAAAATAATATTTCTGTACAGATTTTAAAGTATTTCTTTTGCAATAGAAATGCAAATGCCTTGTACCAAAAACATTGATTTAAATTTATTCCAAAAATGCATCTCTTTAATTAAATTTATAATCCTTGGCGATGGTATACGAAACACCTTTTGTAATAATAAATGATTTTATATATAAATTATTTTATATATATATAAACAGTATGAAAATTACTTACTAAGCATTTTTACGTTGAGAACTACATGTTGTATAAATACTTATTATGTTATAGATTTTATTTATATAAAGTCTGTGGAAGACTATACAACACCAAAATTGAGATACAGAATAAGATGACATATTTCTATGACATATTTCCTCAATTTCAAACTGTGGGTTGAGAAACGGTATTGTTAAGTCTTGTAAATTTTTGAAAGTTTGTTTTGTTACAATATAATTTACTGCATTTTGGGTATTATTAAGTTTATTATATTCTTATATTGAGGTTTCATTTATATTCTGACAGATACAGGTAACGTTCAAAGTACTGTAAAAAAGATGTTTGACACAGTATATGTATATTATTATTTCTTCACTATATTACATTCTAGGATTCAAATTCCATGCAAAACATCTATGTGTATGTGTGCCATAATAAGCTGCAGGTTGTTGCTATCAGTGGTAAGCGAGTTTTGAGGAGATAGCAAGTATGCTAAATTTAAACTCTTTGTGAAATTTCTAATAATCAAGTCCCTCATTCTTTTTGCTTGCTTTGTCTAGTTTTGTTTAAATCTGGTTTAGTGCATTGTAGGTTGCTTAAAATTTAAGCAGATGCTAGAAAGTACTACCATCCTTTGGCAATACATTTCTCGTTAGGTGTCAAATTGTGACAAGCTGATGTGATTAAATTCCATTGTTTAATTTCCTAATTAAAGAACTGAAATACACTGTAATACATATATATGCAATGAGATACACTATTATGTGTATATATTTATAATCAAAGTCATGATTCGCAACCATCAAATATATACATATATCATTCGATGGTTGTGAATCATGACTTTGATTATTATCTTTCTATTATTTTCAAAATTATATAAAGGAAGTTTAAAATTTTGTAAAGAGAATTTATATAAATATTTTGTTATATGTTTATAGGTACTGATATGCATAGAGAAGGACAGGGGCTTGTAGACTTCTAGATATTTATAAAAAAATTTTAAGTTTCTTCGTATTGAATTTTATTTAAAATTACTCTGTGTGTCTCCCCCCTATTTAGGTCTGTACATTTTATCACTGCTAATTGTTTATTGCTGGTTTATGCTGTAATTATTAGTTTTTATGGAAATTTGATCTACAGTTCTATTTTTGTAAATTGTTCTTTATAGGGATTCTGTGTATGAATACCCGTTCTATGTATGGATACTGCACTATGGTATAATTCTATTGGTTATGTTTATGGGTTTTCGTCTACTGTTTTGTGCAGTGATTTTCCCAATGGGTACCTGTATTAGCCTGTAGATTTCTGTGTACTGGCTTTTACAGAGATCTGACCTATGGATATCCGCATAGGTTTGAGTTTTTGTGTACTGGTTTTTATCTGGAATGGACCTACGGAATATCCATTTTTGAATGGAGATTTCAGTTCTGTGGATACGCATAAAATTCTGGTTTCTGGATATGGATTTTTACAGGGATTTTGTTTATAATACACGTATGTTCTACAAGTTTCTTTTTATGGTGCTTTGACCTACTGGTACCCGTACAGTTGTATGGGTTTTTACGGGGATTTGGCCTATGGATACCCGTACAGCTGTACGGGTTTCCTTCTATGGGTTTGTACGGGGATTTGGCCTGCGGGTACCCGTACAGCTGTACGGGTTTCCTTCTATGGGTTTGTACAGGGATTTGGCCTACGGGTTCCTTTCTATGGGTTTTTACGGAGATTTGGCTTACGGGTACCCGCAGAACTGTACGGGTACCCGTAGGCCAAATCCCCGTAAAAAATTTTATGGGTTTCTACGGGGCATTTTTAGCAGAGAAAATAGCTCAAAGTCAGGATGTCTAGTCATGTGGGAGGTCACCCTCCCAAGTGCAGATTAAGAGGATGCTGCTTGATAAATGAACTGCGATGTTCTCTCTCTGGTTCTTAAAGCTTTCAATCCGTCGCAGGAAATTTCCAGTAACTTTTGCTTCTCGAGATTTCTAGAAAGCAGTACGAGGATGTAATTACGGTTACCGCTAACACAGCAGTCAATTACATTTATTCAATTTCAATACAAATTACTGAAATATCCATTTATTTCATGTTACATGCACGTGCTCCTTTATTTTTACTTTTCCGGCCTAACTTTCTCTTAAAATTCGTCTCGCGTTACATTGCGCGGGGAAATACAACAATTTTAATTACAATTCTACTAAAATTATCTATCTAAATACAAAATTTGTAACAATAGTCAATAAATTTCAAAAAGCATTCAGAACGTTATTACATAAATGGACTTCGTATAACATTCTTTTGTTTAAGAGTAAGTAAAGCAGAATTTTGAACACATTTACCATAAGTTAGGTTAAATAACGACTTTTATAGTAAATTACGGTACTTAGGTTTATCAATACATTAGTTCATTGGAAGTCGAGGAACTCGTATAATTTTCTAATTTTTTGTGTACTTTTTAATATTTTCCTGTTCTTTGTTTCATATGCACCAATCATTTCGCGAACAAAAGTCATCCTTCAATACCTTCACCCTTCATGTGTTTAAATTAATAAGCAGGCCAAAATTGCGCTGTTGGGTATAATTTAAAAGCTTTAAAAATTTTAGCTCCATAGCATTACGCAAAGGTCAGAATTATGCTTGTAAGAATTATTTGAAAACATGTAAAAAATATACGGAGTATTTAATGAAAATGACGGAAAAGGAATGTCGGTTAAATTAATGTGTCATTACTAATATTTTCCAAATGACTAGGAACCTCCCAATGGTCTAGTGGTAAGATCGATGAATATTAGTAGTTCGTCCCAGATAGGAATCCCGGTAAACTGGCTGGATATATGAAAGTTTCCCCGGTTTCCCCTACGTGTAATGTGTGTACGAATTATTTCACTTAAAAGGTCCTCTACGAAGGCATCCCTCCTCATATGCAGATAGCCCTCGAGTTGCTTTGCCTTAATGAATGAACTTAATATAACTAAAGGAAAATCCTCAAATTTGCTTATTAAATAATGAAGAGAGTATTCCTTAAATATCATTAAAATGCTAGTATATTTATAAATGAGAGGCATATGAAAAAATGCAAAGAGCTACAGATAAAGGAGCTAAAAAGAAAGAGGACTGTATGATAAAACATATTAAGATGCATAAATATCTTTTGCGCAATTGTTTTGAATCTGTTTTGCTAGAGATAATAATAAGTTGTTCTGGCTCTATGAATAGACTTCGAGTAATAAATAGCAAGCTAGACTATTATAACTAATTTGATAGACAAATGTTGTCTCCCCGAAGTGAATTTCCTTAGAAATTAATTTTCTGTACTATAGCTCGCTCAGTGCTAAAGTATACGAGAGCTTATATTAAGTTTAATGCCATCACAAATTTTCAGAAATAGTTTCAGAAAACTGCACGTGTACTTAGAAGGCATAGGCAAGACCATCCAAGGACCACGACGCATTCTGAAGATCAGTATTTATAATTTTAATCTCTTAATACACACAAACGAGTTAAATCGGATACACTGAAATAACTTATTTCTGTGCATGCGAGTAAATACGTTCAAGAGGTCCCCCTTTCTTTTTAATTATTTGTTCCCAGATATGGATACAAAAGTATGCATCCGCTACAATTTGGAGTTGAAGAAAGAGGTCAAAAGAGGTTAATTAAAATAAAGAATAAAAAATGTTGGAGAAAAAACAAGACTACTATCTCAACTTTCATTAGTACATTAAGCGGTTATGCAAATTCCATAAGCCTGCTACAGCCACCCAGCACTCTGAGAAGTTCTCTGCTGTTACTGTAACCTTAGTTTCAACATAGGTTACCATTTCTCAAAAGTTTCATAAGAGACGGTTTTCTGCCAGACAATTCGCTGTTTATTCCGCTTGTTTTCTCCCACAATAAAATGCGTCTCGAATGATGAAGAAAATATGTCATGGACCCAGTTTCAGTACACTCTCGTTGTCTTCAGTTTTGATTGTCGATGCATCTTGATTTGGAGAGAATCTGAGATCCGGTATCATTCATTCTTTCAGCAGTTAAAAAAATGCATTTGTGTAGCGTTGTGACCACGGCTAGCTGTAAACAAAACTGGTAAAATTTAACCCAGGCAAACTTTAACATTGAACAAAAGAATTTAATTTCACACAAACACTACATAAAGAAAGTTACACACAAAACTAACAAGAACTAATACAAAGAAATATTACTCAAAATAAAGAAGTACATGTTCACAGTCCTCTGCCGAAACTCGAACTAACTAGTTCGGGCTTAGGTGTTTTTTGAAGTGTCCGATAAGGTGGCGCTGCAATACAGGGGGCTGTTTGCTAGCGTTCGTTACAGACTCCCCCTCGGGCTCTGATGACGTCCCGGCAAAGAGGCTGTGTTGGATAGTTCAATTTTGCGAGGTCTGCCTCTTTTCCTTATGGGAGTCACAGGCCCTTGGTCTTTCGATGGAGGCAGTTTATAGGGTTTTAGCATATTTGTATGATAAGTACCTAACACTTGATCAGGAGTAGCAGGATCTGCAACGTCATATGTTGTGGGAGATCTGTTAGTAATCACTAGATACGGACCTTCACGTTTAGGCATAAATTTTTTACTTTTCTTGTGTATGGATTTACTGACTGGATGAATAGTTATCCATACTTTATCACCAGGCTGATAGTAAGTTTGTCTACGTCTTTTATCAAAGTATTCCTTTCTTTTGTCTTGTTTTTGTTCGACACGCTCTCTGATTTGAGGTGTCAAACGAGCGAATTCTTTCAGATACGGCGTAATTTCAGCAACAAAGTTGTCGTTTTCAATAAGTGCTCTTAAGTCGTGATTAACGTCATCCGTCGTCCTAAGCTCTCTTCCGAACTGCAAATAAGCAGCAGTATGACCTGTTGTGTCACATATTGCTGTATTCATGGCAAAACGAATCATGGGCAGTTTTTCTTCCCAAGAATCATGAGCATCACCGACTAGTATGGCTAGTTTAGGTTTTAAATCTCTGTTCTTTCGTTCGGAGGGATTCGCTTGAGGGTGATAAACAGGAATGAGTTCTTGTTTAATACCAAGAAAGTTACAGGTTTGCTGCATTACCGCACTAACAAATTGTGTACCATTATCACTAATCAACCTTCTGGGTAAACCATAACGTAAAAAAACTTCTTCAATTAAGGTTTTTGCACAATTTTTCGCAGTGGCTTCTTCCAAGGCGAAGAGCTCTATCCATTTTGTACTGGTGTCTTCAATAAGAAAAATCCATTTTTTCCCAGTTGGGGTTTCTGGAAGTGGGCCAAAAAGGTCTATAGCAAGTGTTTCAAACCTCTGTGCATACACAGGTGTTCTAAGTAATCCAGCAGGTTTCTGGTTATTTGGTTTATACCGACTGCACTCAGCACAATTTTTCACGTATTCTGAGATATACATTCTCATACCAGGAAAGTAATATCTGGAGGCAATCTTATGGTACGTGCCTTCAGCTCCACAATGTCCTGCAGTGGGGGAATCGTGATACTGCTGTAGGACTCGTTCTCGCTCTTGACAAGGGACAACTAACTGAGCCTCTTCGGAGTCTGTGTCGGGAGAGTATCGATATAAAACTCCTTGATTCATGAGATATCCTCTACTAGTCCAATTTACATAATTTTCATCTTTTTTGCCACTCTCAAAACATTCTATAATCTTCCTTACATCTTCATCTTTCATTTGTTCTTCACGAATGTCTTTAGATTTCCGGGATGGTAAATCTATAGATACAGCATTTAAATCACAAACAAAGTCATTATTTGCATAAGATGGTCTAGAAAGAAGATCTGCTATAACATTGGATTTTCCTGGAGTGTAGACAATTTTTGGATGATATGACTGGATTTGAAGGGCCCATCGAGCCAAACGACCAGATGGTGATTTAATACTCATTAGCCATTTAAGAGGTTGGTGGTCAGATGCAATTATTATTTCTTGGTTTTCTATATAACCGCGGAACTTCTCAAGGGCCCAAACTACTGCAAGAGCTTCTCTTTCGGTAGTTGAATAATTTCTTTCTGCTGAGCTTAGCAATCGACTTGCATACTCAATCACACGTTCCTCTGGACCTTCTCCTTGGATAAGGACTGCTCCTAAAGCATAATTACTGGCATCTGTCCTAATGATGAACGGTTTAGTTCCATCAGGTTGAGATAACACAGGCGGTGAAATCAACCTTTTTTTCAACTCTTCAAATGCTTTTTGTTCGGTTTCACCCCATGTCCACTGTTTATTCTTTTTGGTTAAGTCACTTAGGGGTCTAGCAACTTCTGAAAAATTAGGGACATATCTTCGGAACCAGGAACACGTCTGTAGAAAAGACTGAACTTCCTTTACGCATGTTGCTTTAGGAATTTTCTGAATGGAAGATACTTTCTCGGCATCTACTTCTATATCGTCTTCTGTAATCCAATGACCTAAATACTTTACTCTGTCACAAGCAAAATGGCATTTGCTCCTGTTAGCATTTAGTTTAAACACAGATAGTCTTTCAAACACTTTCCTCAAATCTGATAAATGTTTATCAAATGTTTCTGATAACACTATGATATCGTCGAGATATGACAAGGCAAAAACATCTTTTAACCCTGATCTAAATTTATCAATAAGTCGTTGAAAAGTTGCAGGGGCGTTTCGCAACCCAAATGGCATTCGCAAAAACTTGAAAGTACCAAATGGACACACAAAGGCAGTTTTCTCTTGATCTGCTTTATGAACTTTAACTTGATGATAACCTGCTCTTAGGTCAATCGTAGACATGTATTTTGTTGATTTGGCTTCAGTTAGCAAATCATCCATTCTTGGTAATGGATAGGTATCTGGAACGGTTTGGGAGTTTAATTTTCTATAATCTATACACAGTCTGATTGAACCATTAGGTTTAGGGACCAACACAACAGGACTCGCATAGGGTGATTCGCATTCCTCAATGATACCCTGAGCTAGTAAGGAATCTAGCTCCTTTTTTAACAACTCTTTCTTCGCGGGTGTCATTCTATATGGTGGTTCAGCAACAGGTAAATTATTTCCAGTCTGGATTCTGTGCTCAATATAAGGAGTAGGGTCTCCCCCTGGCTGAAAGCTGGTTTTATACTCTTCTAACAATGCATTTAATTTCTTCTGTTGTTCTCTCGTCAAATGTTTTCCTTCATCATCTCTCAACTTCACGGATTCGGTTGCTTCCGGTATTGCAACAGGAATGTTAGCAGACGTTTTTGTTTCTGGAGATGTTACTTTCAGAGATGTTAGAACGTTCGGAGTCTCTTTAGTTTCAGATGGTTCTTTGTAAAAGGCATACTGCTTCAGTGGATTGTCACTAAAATACCAAGTGCCATTCTGGATGTTAAGCACTATTCCCGCAGCCTGTAGAAAATCAGTTCCAAGTAATGTCCTGTTTCCTTTTGCTTTTGGCAAAGCAATAAACTTCATACGAACTATCTTTCCTTCAACATTAAGATTTACCATCGTAGTCAAAGCCTGAACATTTCTTTCCTTGCCATCAGCTAGTACCATCGTAATATTTGTTGTTTTAAATCCAAATCCTCGATCTCGTAACAATTTATAAAATCTTTCTCCTGCAATAGAATTTGATGCTCCTGTATCAGCGCAAAAAGCTGCTTTTTCTCCACAAACAGTTAAAAAAATGGAACTGGACAGTAGATCGGATGATTCAACTGCATACAATTTTACACAATTGACGACAGTTTTAATTTCTTCTTTTAACTTATTACACTTAGGACACTTTGATTGTATGAAACCGGGATATCCACATCCATAGCAATGAATAGAAGTTTTTCTTTCTTGTCTAGAATTAGTAAATTTAGAATTGTCAACGTTTGTATTTTTAATCTGGTTAACGTTTTTAGGATTACTAGTTTTAGATTTACCTTCTGGAACAAATTTAATATTTTCTTTATAGTATGGTTTCTTTGCATTGGGGGGTGCATTTTTCTTCATGCCAAGTCTTACATTTTCATAATAATCGAGCTTTTCTGCGAGCTCCAACGGATTGTTCATTTCTGATAAACTGTCCACAAAATGTTCTCTTACCTCGGGAGGTGTTCTTTTCTTTATTTGATCTGCAATGATCAAGTTTTGTAGCTGCTCAAAACTAGAGATATTCAATTCTTTAATCCATCCTTCAAAATAAGATTTCAATTCAAAAGCAAAGTCCTTCCATGTAATTTCTGCAGATTTTCTATGCTGAGAAAACATTTGTCGAAAGCTATCAGCTGTGAGTCTATATCGCTTCAAAAGCATAGCTTTTACTTTTGCATAATCTTTGGAATCCTCTTCGTTTTCTCTAACAACTAATTTATTTATTTCAGATGGTAATGATCCAACCAAGTATGGAATCCAATCAGTTTCAGGTATATTTACGAACTTCAATTGACGCTCAAACATGGTCAGATAAAGTCCTATCTCATCTTCCTTTGGGTTAAACTTTGGAAGAATGCGACTCAAATCAAATTTAGGCTGATCTACTTGAGAAACAGATTCCTTAGGCATACTCTTATTAACTTCAAGTTGGAGTTTAAACTTTTCTAATTCAATCTCGCGTTCCTTCGCTAATCTTGCTTCTACTGCTTCTTTTTCAGCCCTAACTTCAGCTTCTTTTTCCGCTTTTACGCGTTCATCGATTATGTTACTTAACATATTTTTTGTAAATTCTTCATCATAAGTTTTAGAATTCGTTATCAGATCTCGCAATTGCACAACTTTTAAGTTATCTGCAACTTGTAATCCAAGCTCTAACGCTAATAATTTAAGGTCCTCTTTGCGGCCTTTGCCTAAATACGCCATCTCGAAGGGGATTTACGTAAAGTTTTTTTTTGTTTAAATAGTTCAAAAAGTCTCTAATCTAATATTGTTCACTGGCAGAAATTATAAGAATAGGGAAACTATTAAAATTTACTATACCCTTTTGATTTCGAATATAATACCTTCATTAACAACTTAGAACAATAAAGAAATATCAATATTTCTTAAATATAGTTTGAGCACAAAATGCACAATAACAACACCTTTGCAATCAGAAGTTTCTTAAACAGAATTGTTTTTGTATACATATACATACATGTTGAGAAATCAGAAATAATTTCAACACTAATTATTTAAAATGTGATACAATATGGCCGAATATAAGAATAAAATTCAATCCTTATCACTAATTATATGTAAGTTTAAGCAATGAGGGTTTTATTTAATAACAATAGAATATACTTTCAAAAATTCCATATAAGCAATAAAACAAATTCACGGGATTCTAATCATATATCACTCTTTACACATTCGTATAAAAATATTTTTTTTATTTACCAAACTAGCTTTATTAAGCTCCTAAGATCATTAATCTTTCACTCTTAAAATAATAAACATGAAATCAGATTAATATGCCACAAATTCTAAATAAGAGTTATTATAAATAAAAAGGAAAATAGCAATGTATTTCGCAATAACAGACACTGCTTATCACAATAAATTATTCATTACGATAAACATACTCTGTCTAATTCAGGTTATGAATCATGCTAAAGAATCGTTATTTACCAGTGATTCTTTTTTTTTTTCAAAGACAAACTTTCATTTCGCAACAATCTCTCAGATGGAATAAAATATACCATTTAACAAACAAGAAACAAGCTTTAAACACTTATAAACAATATTAATGCAAATATAAAATCATTTCTACAAATTTTAATAACATTAAGAAAAAATTACGTTTGCTCTTTTTCTTAAAAAAATACGGATGTACCATATAATTGAAGACACATATTTTATTTTCTCATAACTGAAATATCACGGGCTGTGATAATATAATTTAACACCTTCTAACTTCCGAATGATCAAAATACAATCTCAGTTAAGTATTTTTTCGTTAATACTTAAACATTTATAAAATAAAACAGACTTTCACTCTATGTTAAACCATCACAATGAATGAAATTTTACACAAAATAAATCTCCTACCTACTATGTAACTGCTTTACACAAAAACCAAGGACACTGGATTAATCCTTCATATTTCGAAATGGATATTCGAAATTGTTCATATCACCAGAAAAGCTAGAAGAAAAAATTGAGCTCGAATCTCGGCAAGAGTACGGCTTTTGGTTCAGAATAATTTAAAATTTCGGAGCCCACCGTTGGGCAGCCATTTTCTTTTATGTAGCGTTGTGACCACGGCTAGCTGTAAACAAAACTGGTAAAATTTAACCCAGGCAAACTTTAACATTTAACAAAAGAATTTAATTTCACACAAACACTACATAAAGAAAGTTACACACAAAACTAACAAGAACTAATACAAAGAAATATTACTCAAAATAAAGAAGTACATGTTCATAGTCCTCTGCCGAAACTCGAACTAACTAGTTCGGGCTTAGGTGTTTTTTGAAGTGTCCGATAAGGTGGCGCTGCAATACAGGGGGCTGTTTGCTAGCGTTCGTTACATTTGGTTATTTGTAATTCAGCAACCGCTTCCAAGAACTGCGCAAAGCTAAGACTTGCTTTAATGAAAAAATGGGTACTGAAGATGCTGTCTATTACTTGTCTCATTAAGAATATAATCACACGCTGTGCGAATTTTTTTGTTTGTTAGGAAAGACTAAACCTTAATTAACTTATTTTAGGCAATGACCTGTGCAACGTCAATTTTTGACATCCCTGCTGTCATGAACATTACCTACGATGCTCACTGTTGCATGGTATGAAGTACTGCCTTATAGTATTTCCCATTTTTACCAAAGTTCTTTAAATTCTCTTCAGTCATTTTTATAAATTCGAAAAAATGTTTCTCTTCAAGATCACTGGTACATTATAAAAATGTTCCTCATCAAGATCACTGGTACATTATAAAAATGTTTCTCTTCAAGATCACTGGTACATTATAAAAATGTTTCTCTTCAAGATCACTGGTACATTATAAAAATGTTTTTCTTCAAGATCACTGGTACATTATAAAAATGTTTCTCTTCAAGATCACTGGTACATTATATACAGTATCCACTAAACCAAACCCGTCCTTTTCGCAACCATTAGTCGTAAAGTGCTACCAAAAGATCTACCGATTTTTGCAAACGTTAGTCGTACATATATACATCCAATCACAAAAATATTTTAAATGACGAAATGATTCATGTTTTCACATTTTTAAATCTAAAACAATTGATTTTATACATTTTTTCAAAAATTAATTAATGAATAAAATACAAAATCTAACTTTTTACACGTTCCTCCGGTCCCTATACTTACATTTAGAAAAATCTCTACTCGTTGTAAAACATAAAGTACAAATGTTTTGACCCCGCTACAAAAATTTAACAGGAAACGTAAATGCAAAATTTGCGATATTTGACGTAATTTTGATTTAGCATTGAAGGATTGATTAATTAACAAATTCGAATTTAATTTCTTTCTCATTGAAAAGCCATACGCCAGAAGAATTTTCAAGCAAGTAATTTATACGTTCCAAAGTCTATACGTTACTAATATTCTAGTGAAGTATTGTTACTTTAGAATTAAAAAATGGCAAATGTAAAAAATCCATCCAAAAAGTTCAACAGTTTTTAATTTTTAATTAACGAAAATAATATTACGAGTTGGGTACGGGAGAATACCGAATCCCGCCAATGTTTCCTGGAGCACAAATTCTATAGGATTCTGCGAATAAGATTTTCTTTTTGAGCAAAAAATATATGGATTAATATTTTTCACAATAAAGCTCTCAACAACAGAAATCTTTTCTAACCAATATTTTACTTCTAGCTAACGTAATATTCTATTTTATTTTTAGTATGTATTTATTCAGGGACTATTCAAATTGAAAAGCGAAATTCAAACATTTTGCATTACACTTTGAATGCGGCTTTTGAATATTGTTCCTGAATTTTATATTAAATACTTCGGTCAAATTGTGTCATAAACGCGTTTAATTCTTTCTGTTTTATTTTTTGTACCTAGTGCAAATTTTTCTGCGCCTAAGCATAGGGAGTGGAAGAACATATAAACACCTAGACTTTGTAATTTTCATAGAACTGATTTCTTTAAATTTAAAAATTTTAAAAATGAATCTGTGCGTCCTTTATAACACTGAAATATTTTGCACAAACGGCAATATAAACAAACTACTTCCGATAATATAAGTCAAATAGAAATGTCTTCACTATTCAGTAAAATTTACGATTGTGAGATATCGATAGCATAATTCTTTTTTCATAGAAATTACCTCTGAATGAAATAGGCAAAAGCCTCTTCTAATGCAGTATAAACAAACTATTTCCGATAATACAAACAAAGCTTCTTTCAAAGTAATGTAAGCAAATTATTTCCGATATTATAGGCGAAACAGAAATGTCTTCACAATTCAGTCAGACTTACGATTGTCAGGCATCGATAACATTGTCCTTTTTTTTTAATTGAGATTACTTCTGTACGAAAGCAGCAAAAGCATCTTTCCATGCAATGTAAACAAACTATTTACGATAACACAAACTAAGCTTCTTTCAAAGTAATGTAAACAAACTATTTCCGATAATATAAATGAAACAGAAATGTCTTCACAATTCTGCCAGATTTACGATTGTCAAGCATCGATAACATTCTCCTTTTTTTCTATTGAGATTACTTCTGAACGAAATCAGCAAACGCATGCAATGTAAACTATTTCCGATAATACAAACAAAGCTTCTCTCCAAGCAACGTAAACAAACTATTTCGGGTAATATAAGCAAAACAAAAATGTCTTCAAAATTCAGTCAGATTGACGATTGTCAGGCATTGATAGCATAATTATTTTTTTTAATTGAGATTACTTCTGTACGAAAGCAGCAAAAGCATCTTTCCATGCAATGTAAACAAACTATTTACGATAACACAAAGTACACTTCTTTCAAAGTAATGTAAACAAACTATTTCCGATAATATAAACCAACCAGAAATGTCTTCACAATTCTGCCAGATTTACGATTGTCAAGCATCGATAACATTCTCCTTTTTTTCCATTGAGATTCTGAATGAAATCAGCAAACGCATCTTTCCATGCAATGTGAACTGTTTCCGATAATATAAGCAAAGCTTCTCTCCAAGCAATGTAAACAATTTTTTTCCAATAGTATAAGCAAAACAGAAATTTTATCACAATTCAGTAAAATTAATTTTTTTCTTAGACATCTATAGCATAATCTTTTTTTTAATTGAGATTACTTCTAAATGAGATTAGCCAAACGCGTCTTTGCATGGATTATCAGAATATCGGAACACATGATTTCACGTTGAGACATCTGTTTCCGATGAGCACAAAGCCACGATCTTTAAAGAAATGCTACTAAGCATTCGGTGAGTTTCGAAGTGTCATTATTTGCTCACTTTCAAATAAGTAATTAACATTCTTTTACATAAAATCAAAAAAATTAAAAAATGTATATTTTTATCGTGACATAAAACTAAACTAACTAAAGTTTCAGATAGACTAAACAAAAATAGTATATCTTATAGAGAAATCATAAAGACTTATAGAGAGACTTATAGAAGAAATCATAAACAAACATTTATCAGTATCATTAATAATAATTATGAAACGGTACAGTGATTACCGAATAAATAACTTAAAAAATAAAAAGAGAGCTTTTTGTTACTAATTGCTTACTATTTTAGCAAATCAAACTTGGTTAATAAGTGTGAGTCTTGCAAGTGTCTTTTAAATAGATAATTTGAAAACTGAATAAAAGATTTAGACGCAAACAGCACTTCAGAAATCCTCAGTTCCGAGCATTAACCGACTTAAGTTTCTTCATTCATCTGATAGTATCATTAAGAAGTTTTAAGAGGGAAAATGGAAATTTTTAATAGAAAAATATGAACTTTTAATTCCTTAAGCTTATTATCAGTAAAAAAGTCTAAATTTGCAATGCCTTCAAATAGCTTTAATTTTTAAACACCTAATAAAATCGAGAGTTTCATGAAGACTGTTTCCGGGACTAAGCCATTATTTCGTTAAATATTTTTTTAGAATTATAATTCTTTACGAAGCCGCCTAGCACAATCCACTTAGATTTTATTCCAATTTACCAAATAACTTTAGGAATCCACTCGAAAATTACATTTCCTGTTTCCGCCGTATATCCTTTCCGCAAACTAAGAGTAGAATATGAAATCCAAAAGAGAAAAATAACTCAAGGAAATTTAACTGAATTAACCCATTACCTTAATTAAGGAAATCCCAAAACACTTCAAATACAGCAACTTCATCCTTCTCAAAGCTTACAGTTTCATTATAATATTTCCTTGGGGTTTATGAAAGCTTCAAGGGATTTATTAATTTATGCTCTACGTGATACTCATTTTACATTCTTTAAATAATTCAGTAAGAGTATTTAATTGTGGAACAAAATTTCTTTCTTTTAACACCGTAATCCTGATTTTTGTAAATTTGGAAGAACGTCAGTTGATTTACAAGTATTTATTTTCATTGTTAGTTCCATGCTGCATTTCTGACGAAATATCTTATTATTTTTAATCAAATATGTCCTTCTGAGTACGATGCGCCTTTAGTTTGATATATCTAGAATAAATTCAGATTCCTTGTGGCAACTGCTCTCTACCTTTTCCTTATGCTTGGAATATAAATTGAGTGTTACATTATTAATGTGCGTAGGATGCTAGTTTTTCAGTCAATTAAAATTAGAAAATGTATTTTGCATATCTATACATATGTAGGTACACAGATAGATATGTAAGTAGATAGATGAATAGATGAGCAGATAGCTAGATTGAGAAACAGGCAAATAGCTATAGATATAAAGACAAATGTACATACGCAATTTAATTCAAAAACATTCGATAAAATTATACAGGCAGATAGAGCGGAGCAAACTAAAAACATACTGTAGTCGAAATTTTGAGCCAAAGGAAGCGTTGAAGTAATTAAAGAAGCTGTTGAGTGATAGGTAAATGCCTTATGCTGGCGTAAAATATTATTTCCTGTGCAGTTGTGACTACATGAACGCGAAGCCTGTTGAAATACATTTGATCTTAGGAACTGCGGAAGGAAATGGTTCAGATATCAACGAAGGTTATTGGGAATAGTTTTGCGTACATCATTTGAGTAGTTGCTCTGGTTTAGTGTTCATCTCCGATTAATATCGATGTCCCTAGCTATAAACTATTATAAAAATGTTGATTCTTTGATAATGCTACACATGCAAACTGAAATCTTTAAAGACGCGGAAGGCCTCATATATCACGTAAACTTTTGTATATATGTATTGATTAACTGCTAATCTTGCTTGACTGTATAAACTAAAAAATCATATATCCTAATACAATAATACAATGTAATACAATAATGCTTACATAAGGTCATCCTATACGTACTGTGAATAACTTGAAGTTTGTTTATGCAATGCCTGTATACTTAAACTGCTTCTAGTATATTACGCATTGATTAGCATGCTAAATACTATGCCCTAAGTCATCACGATACGGGTGACCTAACTTTGCCCCTCCGTCTTGATTTTTCTGCCTTTAACCAATAACTTTGATGCAATAACTTTAACCAATAACTTTGATGATTTTTGATGTAAACTTGAACTCTTTCTGAATATCTAACATGAATGGTAACCAGATAGTTGTTTAAATGTTTGGCATTCACAACTATTTTGTTGCTTACACAACCTGAAATTAGAGTCATGTAAATGTTTATTTATCCACTTGTTGTAGGTTAATATAAAGTCTAACTAAACGATTGGCTTATACCTGCCCTAGCCTCATACTTTAAGATTAAAATTATTTACAAAGAAATCTAAATTCAAAACAAAACGTCTTTTGACATTTACTTGAATAGCTTCCTGGTTTGGTTAATTTTATGATGTGAGAGAAGAAAATAGGATAGCATTAGTTTACGTTTTTGAGAATCATATTGTAACTACATGTGAAAAAGTATTTTTTATTATTGAAAAGCTCTTAAGACTCAGAAATTCATAAGTTCTATTGAGAGGTATAGATTTAATTCGCCAACTGCTTTACTAACGAGCGGCTGAGTGGTTAAACCTCTGAATAGTGGTAATTTGGCACAGGCCCGTGTCCCGATGTTGGCTGGTTGCATGGATATTTTCGAAGTTTCTTTTCCCATAACACAAATAACCAAACCTGTCCCTTTACAAAATCCTTGAAGAAACTTTTCCTTCCCACAAGCGCAATAGTCTTCGTGTGCTTTCCCATAATCAATACACTTAACGTTCTACAACTGACAGCACATTTTTAAATTATTTTGCTATTCTAAAACATAGTAAGTATATAAAGTTCTTTTGACTCGTTTTTCTGTAGTTTAGTTTACTATAAAGTCCACAAATCTTTGATATTTATAACACAAAAATTAAGATCAATGAAAATTGCATATTTATAACAATTCTGTTTGGACCATATATGAGAATTTTACAAATACGTAAATAAAATATACTCCTAATTTAGATATAGGAATAACTTCACATTTTGAAAAGCCTGTCTTTCCGCATTTCTGATTATTTTAAGTAACTTCACTTTACACAGATAAATTTACTAGTAACTGTATTTAAGCTTAATTCTGCTTCCGTTAATTAATATTATAAATTACAGCGAATGGCAACAATTGAAATGCCAAATCAGGGGAAATCTCGTCTTCCACGCGGTGTATGAATTGATATGGTGCTCCTTGTTACATGTCTGTAAACTCCCTTTATAGGGCAACTTGTGCTCAATTAAGGAATTACTGTTGTTATTAAGTAATCAGTTATCACAAAGCAAGCAAAGGTATCTGCATAAGGAGCTATCTGCTATTTTCGTGAAGGACCTTTCAGTGGCTGGTATAGCAACTTTAACACAATGAAAGCCCACGAAACCTCTGCCTAGAGATTGGTGGTTTGCAGTATCATGTGGGAGAAACTCCAGAAGCCTTTTTTATCCTGAGCTTTCTTTACCGTCTGTGTTAAACAATAAGCAAGTTCGGAAACAAAGATTGGGGTCTTTCTTTCCTTAAATATCATCCTAGGAGTATTCTTATCATTACAAATTTTCTTTATTAAGTTAAGGAGCTTTAATTGCAATAATTAAATTTTTAGGGAAATTTAAATCAATATAAGTGATTTAATTGTGTCTTTCTTTTCAATTCTAAATATCACTAATTTCTATGAATGTCTCATAATATATTTAATTCTTATAATTCATAATATACCTAACTGATGATATTTTTTTAATATTTACACTAATTATATTATTCTACTTGAAGAAAGCTATTTCTAATGCCTCATATTACTAACTTCGGTATTTAATTTTTTAATTCCCTATTAGCAATGAGTTTTAATCTTCTGCACTCGATTACAGATTAAAGGTTTTTTCCCAAGAGTAAAAAATATGACGATATTTAAAAATTTTAGTTTTGTATGATTATATACAAAATGATAGAAATGTGTGTACTGAACTTGAACACCTGTAACCTGTGTAGCCTTCGAAACCTGTATACCTGCAAATCTGTATTATGCATCCCCATGTCAGTCCGGCACTTGGGGTTATTTAAGATTCTAGGCTAATATACATTCTAGGACTGATATGCATACTATTTATCTGATCAGCCAAATTTAGATATTTGAGCTCTTTGATGTACATTGTTTGGAGACAGTCAGCGAGGCAACAACATTGTTGTTGACTGGCTACGTCTGAGCACAGGCGAATTGCATCTATAGCAAGTAGCAAACCTAATGGAGGTTGCAATATGCATACGCAAAATATATATACCCAATATCTATTTTTCTGTGCTTAAAAGCGTAGCAGCAACTGCACCTACTCATAGTGTCTAAATGTAGGATAGATTTCATACTCTTTAGAAATTGCATTGAACTGCAATTGTAATATTGTCTTTCTTTGATTATTTAAATAATTCTTTGATTATTTAAATATTTATAGCTACGTTATGTATTAAAATGTTTTACTTAGTTTTAATTCATTATTAATTATATTACTTTTGTTTCCTTGGTGAAGGAACAAACTTATTAAAGTATATATATATAGTCTGCATTGAGGACATATTTATTAAAAAATTCCATTTTATATTTTTCCTAATAAACGATCAGTTCTTTTACTAAAAGCTAATAAAATGTAGATTACCTGACACACATGGAATTATCTGAAATAAATCTCAATATACCTTTTTCCCTTTTAAATTATTCTTATTGTCACATATTCATAACAAAATATAAAAATTTATCAAACTCTCAGAATAGGAAAACAATTAGGTGCCAACCGAAACATCGCGCAAGAAAACCATCGTGGAAGGAAACGTTTCAGAGACAACAACGCAAGGCGAAAACATTATCATGCAAAACATGGTAGGGGAAACAAAAGCAAGGAGGAGACATTTCATCGTCGTCGAAAATAAGTAGGTTAAAAAATTTCCCAGTTTAAAAAAAATCATTTTAAAAAATACCGTGGTAAAAAGTAAAACAGCTACAAATCATCGCATGATGATAACATCGCCGAGCTTTAAATGTTGTAGATGCATATTCAAATAATGATTTGTGAGCGCAAGGAGAGGCGTGGAATATTTGAAATTTTATATTTCGTATTTCCGAATTAACTAAAAAATTTCAGCTGAAAGAGTAAGAAGACTAAGCATCCAGAAACTAAAAATGCTTAGAAAATTAACCGTATTAAGCAGTTAATAAAATTTAAATTCCCTACTGACATATTATATAGTTGACATGTTTCATCATAACTAACAAATCGACATCTAAAAGATTAAATGCATGCTATACATGACAACATTAATAACACTATAAGAAGACGAAGAAACTGAAACAAGGTTTAATTTTCATTAAAACAATATCAGATAACAAAGTGTAAAGAAAATAATTTGATAGCTTGCTTCTTACGTAATAGTTTTAACAGTAGTAAACTCATGCAGTTACTACTCTCCCTTTTTCTAATATTTTTTAAATTATATTTTTCATGAAAAATTATCGATAAGATTTTATAAAAGATATAAATTAACTAATGATTTTTATTAGTTGATTATGCAAGTTTAAACTTTTATTAATTATTATAAGTTTAGTTAATTTTTTACTCATTTCGGTTTCTGCATGGTTAAATTTGCTTCTTACTTTTCAGCAAAAATTAATTAATTAATTCAAAAATAAGAAACATAAAAGTAAAAATATCAATGATTCCTTCTTGTGCTCCCAAATCATTAGGCAAAAATGCATTTACAGCTTTTAAACCTGAAAAATAAATCTGCGATGTTATCATCATGCGATGATTTGTAGGTGCTTTATTTTCTACGACGATTTTTTTGACGACGGTTCTATATTTAAACTGCGAAATTTTTAACTCCTTTATTTTAGATGAAGATATTTTCTACCGCAATGTTTGAGAACTGCGATATGTTCTCACTGCTTTCTTCTTCCCCATGATATTTTGTACGATGACTTTTTCGCTTTGCGTTATTTTCTTCACGACGTTTTCGTTCGCAATGGTTTTGCCTATAATTAAACGATTATTCTTCAGAATGTTTGAGAAGTCACCATATCCCTCCCCTGAGAAAAAGACAGAACAAAGTCATTGTAACTTTTATATACTTATTTAGTACAAATTGCAGTTTAGTACATACTTATAGAAACTGCGCATCCGTTTGATTTGTATATACTCAATCGTACCATACACACAGATGTATGCGTCTCATTGATCTGCTTGGCATGTTGCGAAACATCATCGAAACTCTTCCTTTACTTTTTCGAGAAACTGTTCATCTCCTTCTACGGACAGTAACATATTATTATTCCCTACA
>KK115825.1:326260-369906 GCA_000611955.2 Stegodyphus mimosarum | reverse complement strand
CTGTGTTGTCTGATGATTAAAGGCCCGGGAATTGTAAAGGTCATTTCAATGGGGATAGAGCTGTTAAGGAACTATGCCCAATTCAGTAACATCGAAATTTTTCATTAAAGATATCACAGACCTGAAATGTAAAATGGCCTAGAACCCGTCCGCTATCCATACCCACATCCATGATCAATCACCGTCTCTTGCAGCTGAGGTGACAACAATGTTCGCAGCATTTTCTGAGTGCGCATAAATAAGAGTGTCATTCACATATTCCTGATAACGTTATGATCCGAGCATGAAACCAGTGCTGCCGATATTACTACACCACAATTAAAATTATACTGACAATTGTCTCTGTGATTTTTAAATCGAAGGGTACGCGGACATCGCAGATAGCCTAAAAGTGCAGGATGTTAGAAAAATACCTTATTAATTATAGTGTAACTGTACGTAGAAATTATCCGTCATGTATAGTACACTTCCATTAAATAAGCATTTTAGCAAAGTAATCAAAAATAAGAAATACAAAAAGAACGTAGCTGATTTTGAGTTTTTTAACTAGTTCATGTTAAGACAAACTTTCTCCGACAGTACACCTATAAAGATTGGGAATTTGGCATTCCAGATGAATAAAGAGCTTCTGTAGCAAGATGTGTCAGAATTCGCGTTTTATCACTTTTGCACCTCTGTCTAATCTGAGGTAGTAGACGACGTAAAAAACGGAACCTACTGTGGAGGACAAGTATGGTTAACCTAAAGACGTTCTGAGGCTGAAGACCTTTCGCTGAGTTAAATGTCTCACTACATAAAATTCAATCAGATTTCAAGTGTTATTATTCCCTCTTGAGTTCTGGAAGCAGACAATGTTGGAGGTTACATATGTCATTATCCCTTATAATAATGCACCATGTCTTATTACGAGCACTGTCATAGACAACAGCGGCAATTGTAGATGCTGAAGCGACCGCCATACTCACGGGTATGTTCTGCATAATGAAAGACTCACTGCGAGAGTTACATTAGAACAGTACTGAGGAAGTTAATCATGAGTTATGTTGCTTGCTGCGAAGCGTCAACGAACGTAGAAGTTCTGATGATCTACAGCGGTTACAAACTTTCAAGAGAAATAGAGTATCTCTAGACGGTGGAAAATTGCATAGCAGTGAATAGTCGGAAATGCTTTCCTGTGATGATAGTCACAACACAAAACACAAAAAAGGAAGGACACGAACAGAGTGAGAAAAGATCTTTTTTATACTTAGTACAGAAGAAACTAAGAAATATGAACAAAAACAGACAACAATCGTCATCAAAGAAGATGTTCGAAATTATAAACGCGTTACAGGCCTCACTTCTCCGTCGCGTGGAAGATCCGATGTACCGGGAACTACCGGGAGTGACTCGCACGTCCCCAGCAGCTGCCACGATACGTGCAACAGGTTCTTCAGCACTGTTAACGGGGTTTCGCACACAAGTATCTTGATGTACCTCCAGGAAGTAGTCAATGGAAGTGAGCCTGGCGATCTTCTGTCCAGTGCACCGGACCAGCACTGCGGATCCATTGCTGAGGATGCGTTGCATTCCGGTAACGACACACATCAATGCTGTAATGTTGTCAGGACTGAGTGTTCTGTGCATACTTTTGGCGAACATATTCGTGAAGCAGTTAAAGTCCTGATCTTGAACAGGGAACTTAATGCAGCTATGTTCTGTGGTAGAATACTGTGGTTAAGTGGTAGAATAACTGCACGTAAGAAGGATTTAAAATGCCCTTTTATTAAACCACTATTATTTACAGCCACTTCCCAACTTGCGAGGAATAACAGAAAATAATGACCGCACTTGAGTCTATCTTGAACAATCAAATAATTTAAAGTAAACTTAAATAGAAATTAAGCAGTTGTTGCTCACAGAGCTATGAACGCGAGGTTGGACTCTATGTTAAACGATCAATGGTGCGTAGCAAGATTTAGCTAATACTAATGCACTTTGATTATTTCAATAAGTAATAGCGTAACAGCGCTAAGGCTTAGAATTTAAATACTAGCTAGTCAGGTGGACGTCGAACAGAGCCGCAGTGATCTGAGACTAAAAGCTCTCTCACATTGAGAAGTTCTTCGCTAACCTTTAAATACAAACTTGGCTCCACTTCAAATTAGCATAAAGATGAAACGCGCGCTCACTCTAACGGGAAGTTGAAATAAGCACTTACAGGAAAGAAAAAATTAACTAAAACTTTGTTAGTTTAAACTAAAACCTTACAATGTGACGGGGGTCCCATCAAACGCTGAAACCACATCATCCTGTTTGTGGCCTTCCTTTCTTGTGTTCGATATGCATTCCTATGTGATTTTCTATCTAAGTACACTCTATTTCTCCTGAAAGTTTGTAACCGCTGCTCTGAAACACCCTGTTAAGCTATTTCGAAGGAGATTCTAGACATGGCAGATGATTTTATTGAGGGATTCTAAGTGTTTATATATGTGTCTTTTTCAGAGTACACATATCTTCATAAGTCTCTTTCAGAAATATCAACAATGTTATCAGTATTTTATATCCAAAATTTCCATTTTATATCCAAAAATTCAATAAGTGAATGGTTAGCTAAAATGGTAAATAAAAAAATTAATATGAGATAATAATTAAAATTAAAATTTTTTCTTGTCAACGGAAAATTAAAAAAGTGCAAAAGGGAGGATCCAGTTTTAAGCTAATTCACTTCCTATTCTACATCTAGGCTCTGCTTGCCAATGGTATGTTTTCTTCAATCAAATTTTCTTTGGTTTAGGTGATGTTTCTCTCCTCGAAAACGCTTTCTGAAGGGCTACAGCTATTTCATATATGCAGAGGAACATTTATTCCTACAAAGCATTCTGAAGTAATTTAGCGCTTGTTTCTCAAATTTAAATTAAATGAAAGCATGAATATTTTCTGAAAATATGACATTTGTGTCATTTAATTTTCTTTCTTGTAGAATAGATTACACAAATCATACTCATCTATGTCAAATCATCTTACATACAAGATGCGTTGTTTCCTTCTTAAACCAAATCTTACCTTATAAAGGCACGGTCTTCTTACACTGATATTCTTGCTTGCTGAAGAAAGAGAACTGTGAACATTACACTGAGTTTGCTTCCCAATTCGAAGCCCATTATGCTATTCTAAAATAATGCAGATGATTAATTGTGAAGTAAAAATACAAGATAAATAAAAAAATCAGGCTGTTGCAAAAATAATAATTTAATTCGCAATGTTTACTTATGATGCGCCAGACCAAACAATATAAGCATTTAAATTTCTTGACACATATTACAAATACACTATCCTTTTGTCAATCGACACAATTGATTCTGTAGTCCATGTTTGTCTACACGTGTTAAAGCATATCGGATGTGATTGTAGTGACGACATGGTAATGCCAATTTTGAGCTTATCCTGGTCGGATAGAAATCGCGGCACAAAACCTATGACATATCCCTACAAAATAAAATCGTTGATTAATTTCTGCCATTAATGACCAGGATAATGTTTGACAAATTTAGAGGCAAAATGAAGAACGCATTTTTATTAGTCCCTGGGGCTTATAGGCTGGAATAGAACAAAGGAGCACACTGCATAGAGCATCTGTTTCGTGTAACAAGAAATTTAGATAACTAAAGTTTAATTAAGTGCATTCCAGATATATGCCACAATTACATTATTTACTACATTGATTTGTAGCAAAATTATTCTTTGTGAAATATCTTATATTTGTCGACTAGCAATAAAAAGTCCGTAAATAATCTAATAAATCTTAACAAAAGTGGTAGATATAATAGTTAATAGTTAATAGGTTATTCATAAATCGGTGAAAGATTTAAAACATTCTTAATAATAATTTGCGCAATTACTACTAAATTTTACTAGATTAAACAGAGATAACTCGTTAAGTGTTATCTTCACATTATTCTCATAAACCTCCATATATTCACATTTGATGCTACGGCAGACATCTATGTCTCTTAGAGAGAATCTGCTTAGTTATACCACAACTTACATCATATTCAGCTGATATCGTAAGAAGATGAAAACAGTGAGAATGAACTGTTTCAGCAAGAGAGTTGCCTTGTTCACTACTACACCAGTTGGAATTAACCAGTCTCAAGACTAAATTACGTCCTATCGTCTGTATGCAACATTCAAGATTAACCCAGACAAGGCTACCCCTTTATGAGCATCGCCAGCCAGGACAGAGTACTGATTGCCGAATATAGCTTTGTGAATGCGATGAAAAATGTACCATCAAGATCTGCTCAAGCTCCCCGTGTTGGGAGGTCACTCGCAGCTTGTTGACGAACTTATTAGTAGCTCTCCGTCCGCGGAACGTTGTTTCTCCTCCACCACGCCGAGGTGGATCCACGGGAGGGTGCGCAAGACTAGAGAGCTTTTTTAAAATTGCTTAACGAAGGACCTCTGTTTTCTATCATTTAGAAATAATACAAAACGATCTATGACATTGCCGCCTAAACTAATCTTGAGGTACACCAGTTGGTAATCACGTGATTATGAAGAATGAAAAGGCAAAACTCATTCGCCATTAATACTATTGTTATTTTAGTTTCTAGTTTTCACATGCCATACTGCTGTGGCAGGATTACAGATCGTTAAGATCATCTGTGATTTGAATAAAGATTTGTATTCCCTTCAGTCGAAGATCATATTTTCTGGTCCTGAATTATTTCATGTGGAATGTAAAGCTGGATCCTCCAACTTGAATCGAAATTTCTCAAAAACGATGGAAGCAATTTGGAGCTGTAGATGCTTTAGAATTATCTTGAAAGCAAGACAGATTAAAAAATGAGCAATGCAATCACCGGCATTCGAATCACGGATCGCTCGAATACGCGCCAAGCTTGCTGTTATGCTTGCTGATAACACCACGACGACATGCTAAGAAGGCAGGAGAAATACCTTATACACTCTCCCTTTTAAAGGGCAACTGGGAATCAGGGGACCCAATTCCAAAATCCTGGCAACGGAGGAGCATCATCCACCATCTTTCTAGCTCGGACTCAACTGTAGAGACATTAGGTTCTTTGGAAGCAGAAGAAATAAAAAATGAGCAATGCCCTCCCCGGTATTCGAACTACGGACCTCTCGAAATTGCGCCGAGCGTGCTGACCACTACACCAAGAAGGCATGCTAAGAAGGCGGGAGAAATACCTTGTAGAATATCTTTAATCGTTTGCCACTGAGATTACTAGGATACCTATGATACGCAAGTCGAGGAAATGATTCAACTGCCATCATCTGATATTTTTACGGGGTTCAGATTAGGATACTGTCTTTCTGGTCCAAGTACTTAATTTCCAAAATCTTCACAATTATGTTCCTGAATGTGTGGCTATGATCGATGGCGATGTACTGGTACGTGTTTAAAACAATACAATTATGGCATAGATAACTTCCGACGTGACAATTTGAACATTTCTCAAACATTAGAAGAAAATTGTAAATTTGCCACGTAAATAAATTTAGCATTAGTTATGTAGTTTATTTGTAACCAAATTTCAACTCCTTCCATGAAATTATCAGTATCCTTTATATGGTAGTTTTCTAATGCAGTATAAATAAAAGACATCTTTTTCTTATTTTAGATAATAACACGATGGATGATGTGTACACAACACAGTTAGATATGTTTTAAATGTAAACTTGGAGTTAATGAAGCAAATACACAACTCTAGGGTTTATTTTAAATCACGTTAACAATTCAGGATGAAAATTTCAAAAACGTAATAAATTTAAAATGTGGCAGAATATTTCAGGGAAACGAAAAGCTATTTTACCTTGACTTCCTCACTAAACGCTTAAGAGTTTTAGTTTCAGGTCAAATTCTCTGTGATAAGGTCAAGGAAATATCACAAATCCTTTAGTCAGCAATAACTAGTAACTATTAGGTATATCTGTTCTCGAGGAAGAATAAAACTCTCTTCGCGCAAAAAAGTACAAGTCCCAAAGACGAATACCAGCCTATAAAAAAGAAAAATCGGCTTAATGTAGTTAAACGCATCAAAAGTTTATCTCCAGAGTTTCTTGGAGACCGTAAAAAGTGGATTTTATTTCGCTTTGGGAATCACATTAAATCTCAGAGAAGGAAAATATACCCCACAGCGTTTAGGGTAAGGGGAAATCCCTAAGTTGTAAAACTCGTACGCTGAAAAGATACCGAGGTTTGCATCGCTTGAAAAGTGCATTCTATTCTACTTTCTCGAAATAAAGTGGAAATACTAAAGTTTTCCTGTTGCCAATCTCATTTCGTGAAATTCTGAAATTTATTTTTAGCTGTATTCTTGAAGAAAGTAAAATGAGTAGAAATTTAAACTGTGCCATGATGTTTTTATATTATATTATATTATTTGCCCGTACAGGCTGCTTAATACAGGCTGCAGTGTACATGAAATTTGACGTTAAAGTTAGTTTCTTCATGCATTATATTATTTCCGTTTTAGTATTCATTTACGAATTTGCAACACTGATTGAACTGCGGTTTTCATAAAAATAGTTTTTTAAACTTCAGATTTGTTCTCAAATTTTAATAGGAATTTAGTGGTAGTTTATCTATTCATAACTAAGATTCTATCATAACTAAGATTCTATCATAACTAAGAGAAAATTGCAGGATTGATTAGATTGTTGCAGCTGAATAATACGATGTCTTTTCATATACACATTATTCAACAAATGTATATGTTTCTATATGTATATTATGTTTAAACAAGTTTAATTTAAATTTTAACAAATATATTAAATTTTAAGTTACACTGCTTGAGAAAATATAAACTACAATTTAAAATAATTTTACATGAGTTTGTACCCAATAACTTAATCTCGAAATACTGATTTTAATGCATTAATATTTTAAATAATATTCTTTGTAATTTAATTTCTGTCTAGGACACTGCTTTATTTTAAGCCTACAGTTTTTAATTTATTTGCGGGATACCTTTATAGTTTATAAGGTATTTCTCCAGCCTTCTTCGCATGCCTTCGTGGTGTCGATGTCAGCACGCTCGAGGCGTAACCGAGAAGTCCGCGGTTCGATTCCCGGCGAAGGCGTTGCTCATTTTTCATGTCCCTTGCTTCGGAATAGCCTAATGTCTTTACAAGTTAATTTGCCACCATTTTGATATCAAACTATTTGCATTTTGTCATGAATAAGTGTTGCATTCTTTAAAAAGAGTACGAATATCAGTGGTTTTACTTCAGGAATATCAAAATCTTAAGCTTAATTGAAATTGCTGCTTTCTTCCATTCACTCCCCGATTATTTTTCGGCTGAATAAGAAATATCTGCTTCCATAATTTTATTGATAAAGAACTTACTTAATTCTTTGTTATTTGAGTTGTTATGAAGCTTAATCAAAATTCTTGTGTTAGCTTGTTTGGAAGTTAGAACAAAATTGCATATTTTGTAACTTGGAATGTTTAAATGGATTACAACTGCTTTTAGAGGTTTTCATCCCACCAGCGATTAAAAGGTAAAATCGCTAAACACTAGAATTTTGGTTCGAGTTCGATCCCGACCGACTAAAGTGGCATTTTCTTTACCCCCTCGTGTAACATGTATACAAGCCAGTTTCCATTAGAAAATCCTTCACGAAGGCATCTCTGCCTTTAGGCAGACATTCCTTGAGTGTTATGTCATAACATATCAAACCAAACAAACAGAGGCTTTCATTTGCTAATTGTTCTCAACATTTCTGCTTTCTGTACTAAATTCATTTAGTTATTAATGATCTAGCATCGAGTAAGCTTTTTATGAACCTCAATAGGCAATCCTGTCTATGATCACTGAGGATTAGACAGCTAAATGTTGGTAGTTCGGCCTAGTTTGAATTTCTGCGAACGGCTAGGTACAAGATTATTTTCAAGGTTTTCTTTTCTAAACGCACCGTAGTAATGGTTGAATTTTTCTCCGTAAAGTAATACGAATTTTCTCGATTCCTAAAATAAATACGAATAATTTTCCTCCTCGAAGTCATTCATTCTCTTTGCAAGATAGCCATTCGTTCTTTACCGTAATACAAATAACCCTAATCCTAACCCTCATATAGTCCTTTACAGTGGCGGCTCGTAATAAGCACTGTTGAACTGCAGCACCCCCTATTTACACTTATTATTGTTTTTAGTATTTAATATAATGGGCCGTTTTTTCATTAATTCTTTCTTTATACTTCTACAATATATAATCCTTAAAACTTAATGTCAGTAGCCATCCTCCAGTTTGTAAAAATGTTACGAAAGTCTTTGTATGGAACTGCGGGCTTCGCAGATCCAGCGGCTTGGTGTTTGTTTGATCTGCGCATGCGCACACAGAACGTAGCACTCGAACGAGAAGAGCACTGTCGCTATTGCAGTGCCGAAATTCTCGAAACGTGATTACTTTTTACTTCGCGCGCGTGGTATTTTGTTGTTTTGCGTATGCGCGCTTAAGAAGCAGAGTACGAGGCCGAGGGCAATGTCGCTCTTGCATTGCCGAATCTGGAGTGATGTTTGGAGGAGTTTCTTTTTTTTTTACTCCGCGTGTGCTGTGATTAAAAAATTATACACCATATTCTTGGTTAGATTATATTTTCAGCTATTCTATTTGATTCATTTTTTTCGGTTCTTTTATTTTACAGAAAACTTTAACCATGTCCATGCATCTTCAAGTAATAAATTCTGTGACTGTGAGTTAACTTCAAGAGCTTTCGTTTTCACAGCTGTCTCTCCATGAGAAAATTACAATTATGAAAAGAGGTCGTTCAACAACTGATATTCTAATCTGTCAGCCAGATTTAAGAAACAAGAAGAAATATATTCGTAGTTTCAATTCTGAATGGTACCAACGGAAAAATTGGCTTTGCGGTTGTCAAGTAAAAAATGCTCTGTTTTGCTTCCCGTTCTTGCTGTTTGGAGGTGATGTAACGTGGACAAAAGACGGTT
This sequence comes from Stegodyphus mimosarum, assembly GCA_000611955.2. Lineage (NCBI taxonomy): Eukaryota > Metazoa > Arthropoda > Arachnida > Araneae > Eresidae > Stegodyphus > Stegodyphus mimosarum. The sequence continues at coordinate 360,949 of KK115825.1, read as the reverse complement.
TCAGAAATATAAACAAAATGAAAGGAAACACTGAAAAGCATGGGATGTCAAAGAAGCATGTTGATAGCGTAGTTTCACTGCACTTTTAGGAACCGTTAGTATTAAGGAGAAACTTAGTGAGGGATACAGATTTTCAGTCAATGAGCATAACATAAAGGTTAAAAAGAAGCGTCAAATTTTGTACAAAATAATAGACTGTATTTTCTTTTGTGGAAACTTTGAAACTTCCATACGTGGACATGATGAAAATGACTATTCAGTAAATCCAGGTGTATTTAGAGGATTAGTAAATTTTACTTCTAAATTAGATTCAGATTTCAATAATCACTTAGAAACTAGTGCAGTCTTCAAAGGTGTTTCTAAGACCATTCACAACGAGATACTTGACAGCCTCTTTCAAACATATCATGAGGAGATAAGGAATGAAATTAGAAAAGCTTGTAGCTTTAATGGCTGATGACACAACAGATGTTTCGGAACACACTTGTTCTTAAATGGTCGAATGTACTGAATGGAGAAATATTTGGGCGTTTCTGGGGATTCTTTATTCCAGAAAATCAAACTGCAGATGGCATATCAAAATGTATTTTAGAACAACTGGACATAATCCTTCAGGGAAATGAACAAAAATTCATAGCTCAGACATTTGATGGTGCAAATGTCATGAAAGGCAAAAAAGCTGGAGTTCAAGTAAAAATAAGAGCAGTTTATACTTATGCACATTTCATTCACTGTTATGCACATCAACCTTATTTAATAATGAGAAATGCAGCAAGTATTTCACGAAACGGAAAAATAATTTTTCCTAACATTCTGGCCATTCCAACGTTCTTTTCAAGATCACCGTAACGTGTGTCCATTCTAAAGAAGAATATGGCCGTTAGCATTCCATGTTCCTTCCTCCACAAGGTGGAACTTCAGCATACGGACCATAAACACAGTTCATGAAAACTTGCAACCTTTAAAAAATTGCCTTACTAAAATTCAGTCAACATCAAATGCAGATTAAACTATTGCAGAGGCAACAGGAATTTCAAAATATCTAAATTATGATAATTTCAAGTTTTGGTTAGAGCTTTTTTATCAGATTATGCCTCATGTTGAAATAATATATAACCAAATGCAATACAGAGAAATTAGTGTGTTTAAAGTTAATGAATATATCACAAATTTCAAAACTGCTATTTTAAAATTAAGAAACTCAAAGTACTGTGAGAATTCTTCAAAGACACTGATGGAAGAAGCTAAGGAAATATGTGACTTTATATGTATTGATATAATGGAAAGACATTCTTCCACTAAACACTGATGGCAGAAGCTAAGGAAATATGTGACTTCATATGTATTGATATAATGGAAAGACATTCTTCCACTAAACACTTAGCAGCTGCTAAATTGCCCAAGCTTCGCTAGTTTTAGGAAAGAACATCCTGCAGAATAAATAGTACTGACCACTGAAGCATATCCAATGACTGACAAAGAAAAGTTTGAAACTGAACTAAAAGTATTCTATTGTAGGTCTGATATTCATGAATACTGCAAATTAATTTAATTACTGAAATTTATCTTGGAAAATAATCCAGATGATGTTCTTAGTGAAATTACGAAACTGATAAAAATTCTCTTGACAGTTCCCATGACTACATCAGACGCAGAACGCTGCTTTTTAACATTGAAAAGAATAAAAACTTTTCTAAGAAGCACTATGAATTCGGAGAGACTAAATGCGCTTGCAATGCTTTCAATAGAGAAAAATTTCCTCAATTGTCATCCAGAGATCAAGGAGAAAATTATTGATCTTTTCGCGCAAATTAGAACAAGAAGAATGGATTTCATTTTTAAATGAATAGATAAAGATTTGACTGCAACAATTTAGGTTAAAGTAATTAAGAAGTGTATAATTTTTCTCTTGTAAGATTTCATGGAAGTTTGAAAATAAATTTTCTTTTTATACATGTTTGTTTCCGTTTACACAATTTTAAAACAAAAGTTAAAATTTTTTGTAACAGTACCCCCACTAATTTTAGCTACGAGCCGCCACTGGTCCTTTATGAAGATATATCTTCTCTTAGGCAGATAGCTCTCATATGCTTTGCCGTATTCATATGAACGAATAATAATCCTGGCTTTTTAATACATTTAATCGTTAATAATGTTTCCTGTTTTAAATGATTATTTTAGAAGAAACATCGAGGTGCTTATTATTCATTAGTGCATACACTATTGTTTAAATTTTCCCTGCTATACAAACTTAACTTTCGAGAATGTGGAATCAAATTTCAGAACAACTAACTATCGATGCAAGTAGAAAGAAAACTTTAAAATCGATGGTTTCTTCAAATGGCAAGTACAAAAGTTTTGTATTTTAGAAAAAGCGCAGTTAATTTAAAAACAAAGGGCAAAAAGACTTTTCTCCTAAAACATATTCCGATGAATAATATCTACGCAATTTAATTTTCAGTACATTTGTCAGTGTCTGCGTAACTTTAGACAATCAGTTAAAGTTGCATCTACAGAAAAATGAAACTATTATGCTAAAATCCAAAGCCAAACATATTGAAAAAAATTGAAAGTCTCATTAGTCACAAACAATCAGAAGTTCTGAAAACTCCAAAATAAAAAATAACTAGGAACGCATACTTTTGTTCCTACAATTTATAGCAAAGGAATTTCTTTAAATCTTGAACATAGAATTACGTTAAAAGAAACATAATCATACCAAAGACTTTTCTACTAGGAAGTAAGAAAAGAATTTCCTTTGAATAGTTTGAAGCCTAAAACGGTTTCAGAGAAGAAATTGACTAGCCAAAACTTTCCAATATTTCTATTTTTACTGCAACTAATGGTAAATCTTCAGAGAGCAGTCTTCATGTTTTTACTCTCGTATGGAAATTCTACCTGGAAGCATTTTACAATTGTAAATCTCTTTCAGAGCATAAATTACTCCACGCCTACAAAGTTTACGGCAGCAGAAAATGTCCACTTTCTGAATCTCATTTCTTTCCAGCGTCCCACAACCTTCATGTTAACAACAGAACTCCTAATACCCTATTTCTCAATGAAGCATTTCACTTTGCGAAGAAAAACCATCAACAGCGTCACTTTCTACACCCTCCCTAGAACAGAAAAGAACTCAAATCTGTCCCTGATCGCCCATCTTCTTTTCGAACGAAAAAGACAATACTTGGTTTCTTTGGGGTTTTCATGCACTTTTTTCACTTGATTCTTTTTTTTCTCTTCCCATTCCATAGTTTCTCACGAAAGGCTATTTTACTTTTGAGTTTCTTCCTCAAACTCCATGCTGCTTTCTTCGAGTGATCTGAAGTTTTGTGAGCGTAGTATTCTTTTTTCGAGAAGACTGAAAGTCTGGACGTACAGTACTTTTCTTTCAGATACAGAAGGTTTGTGTCTTGAAAACTGAAGGGAATATCTTACAATTGCTCTTTGCTTTACTGTGATTATTTCGCATGCCACCTTTAGTTAAATGATTTAACTACTTACAAAATGAGTTAGTTTGTAAGTCTTAACCGTTATTCTTCGTAGTTCTTATTTTCGACTGCATGGGATTAATTACATGATACTAAGCGCCTAGGTTCTAAAATTTTTTGCCCAATTTTATATAAAGTTTACGGATTCTTCCAGCACTTATTTAAATTTGAGTTGATAAATATAAAAAATACGTATTATTCATTATATATCGGGATACGTTTTAAACCATTAGATCTTTTAATATTTTAAAGTGGTTTTTATCTCACCAGTCTGAGCACTTACTTATATCTTAATTGCATAGCGCTCGTTGGAAATTGTACAGGTAGCAATTTTAGTAAACATAATTTTTTCTTAAATATAATGGTTACCAGACATGTATTTGAATTACAAAGACTGAAAAGAAGGCCTGCATAATAAGATAGATGTATAGTAATCTTCAAAATCAGCTATGTGCATTTAAGGAAGATTTAATTTTAAAATTTATACTAAAATTTTAGTTCTTGTCTTAAGTAAATAATTTATTATAAAAAAATTTTCCTGCGAATGCATTTTCTTTTTTACGTCCTTGCACGAAGCAAATTGTAATCGCAAAAAATTTCACGTATCATATTTAAACAGACATCTCTATCTTGATCATTCCCGAATTCATTTGGTCTATATTTTTCCATGACGTCTGTACGTATGCATAAAAGAAAGGACTCTTTTTTTTCTTTTTCAAACGGATTTTAAAATGGATATAAATATATTTAAAAGGAATTTTTTTCGTGGTCTGTACGAATGTACTCTGCGGAAAACAAAACAAAAAAACTGGGACAGTAGCAAACGTATTTATATATATATATATGTACATACACACACACACACACATATGTATACAATACCCGGCTTAAAAGTTTTTCCACGGCCTTTATTTTCGCAAACGTTGATAAGAGTTTTTCTAGTTACAGCAGTGTTTAAAACGAAATTATTCACATTTGGACAATGACAAATTAAAAATAAAATTCATTTTCGACAAATCGAAACTTTAAATCTTCTGGTTTCTATACTTATATTTGGAAAAGTTTTATATCGTTATGAAAAAACAAAATTATAAAATTTTTATTATAAGAAGTTGTGTATGAGATATAATTGACTAATGCACCCTGAAGAAATTATCTCTAAACAGATGTATTATTTTGGTCCCTACAGAAGAATAAGAGCAGCGCTGTTAAAATATCGAATATTCATTTTAAAATTTTTGGCTTGTGCTGCTGCAGTTTCTTCTATTAATATTTTCAGGAACTGAGTTCAGACTCTTTTTGAGCCAACCAAACTCCCTGCTCTCAGGCCATAAGGAGTATGTTTCCCATCCGAAGTTTTTCTTGCTCTATCTTTTGTCCAAAATTCTTAGAATGACAAGCCTCCCACTCACAACCGCGGTAAATATTGTCGTCTTGCAGCGTTTTTTTCCGATTTCCGGTTTCCTTTTGCCTTTTGTACTTAGTATATTGATTGCGCGCTTAGATTTCTAATCTTCTAATCTTTCCTTTTGGTTTCTTTATCTGCCTTCATTATAATTTGTTGTTTTCTCTTCGCGTCTGCCTCTTTTGTCTTTTCCGATGATACCTTTTTATAGCACTTTCCCAAGCTTTTAATTTACTTGCTCGCTCCTTTTTTATTCGTTCTCATTCTTTTCATTTCTTTTCTGCAATTGGTTTGGCACTTATGTGTCACTTTTCTTCAACTCCGTCTTTCCACTGTTTTCGAATATCTTTTTTTCCTGATCTTTGTGAACGGCATTCTTTTGCATTTTTTCTGGTGCACTGATTAACTGCGCTTCTTAGTGTCGCTTCAATAGCCGGTTCGTTTGGCTTCAGTGCATTTAACTGGCTCTCAAGTGAAATGTAGACTTTTATAAGGAAATATTTCTCATACAAGCTAGAAAAATTGAGCAATGGCAATCAATTTGTCCAGGTTTTCAAAAGTACCGGACAGATATATTCTGCCGAATTTTCACCGGAATTCAAATAGTAACATTTACCAAGAAGCAGAAAATGAAGGAGATTCCATTTCAATCAGATGTTCTTTTCTGTAAGCCCCTGTGCCATGTGATAGTTTGAAAGCACAGCCAAATATACAGTGTGACAGATGTAAGCAGAGAGTTTTCAGTATCCGTCACTGGAACAATGCGGTGAAAAACGCCATGTCCTTAAGTGCCTCCATTTAAAGTAATCCATTTAAGCCTCAATTTAAAGTATACCAACTCTGAATTTTAATCCCCAAAATATTACATTTTAAAGTACATTGGTCAAGTAAATTTAAAAGAGAATTAAAACAAATCTTTTAAATCCGAAGTAGAATTTCTTTATTCTGAAATGCAACATTGATTGTAGCTAAGCTTTCTATTTCGTAAAAAGGTGTGAAAGATATTTATATAATTCCTGAGAAAGCTCTGTGGCTTCCAGACATTATTTGTTTCACTAAGTTACATTGAAACACTTTTATAATTTTCGGAGTCTAGTTTTTAAATGTTCTTAGTTAAAGCCCTCTGAAAACATTATTTTAATATTTTGAAAGATTTTGTTGCCTAAGTTGCAACAAAATTGTGTTTTGAATAGTTTTTTGTTAGATTTAAGAGCTAATATATTTTGCAATATTTTGTTTATCTAAAATATTGTATTCTGAAAGAAGTTTATTTTATGAATATTCTGCGTCAAATTTAAATGCTTTAAAAATATGATTTTTATAGTATGAGAGTAATTAGGCAATGCTCTTTCTACAACATTATTTTTAATATTACATAATATTTAGCAGATATATTTTCAGTTTCAAGGATCGAGAAAAGAGGAAATTCCTCAGGATCACTAAAAGAGATGTTGGGAACAGAAATATAGTATTAAAAACAAGCATCTTGCTTCATCCACGTGAATAACAAGACTGTTACTCTAAAGCACAACAAAAAGAAAAGAGCTGAAGAATAAATGTTAAAAAGCTAATGATGAGCAACAAGAATCGGCGTAACCTGAGCAAAATTATAGGATTGTTGTTTCGAACTATAAATAGAATCTACTTCTTCAGTTGGAATGAAACTGGCGAGAGTAAAAAATATTTCAAAGAACTTCCAGGTGTGCCTCAGAAGTTCTTTAAAGATTTCCTCTTTACAATTGCCTTTAACATGTGCCTATGCAAGAGAGCAAGAGATAAAAAAGATTCGAGACGTTCAGCTAAATGAAAGAAACAAAGTCACTAGTGTCACCAGTTTACTAAAATGGAAAAGCTAAGCAACTGGAAAATCAGTTTTCGTCAAAGGTATATAATTTTGACAGGAATATGATCCCAACTTGTGGCTATTGATTCCAACTTTATATACATTTAAAGTATATCAATGCATCTACGTTGTGTCATTTTTTAGTTATAAGGTAAGTTTACAATTTCGTATTCATATGAAATTTTTTAATCAAAAGAACTAGTTTCTAATTGTTTACATAAAGCGTAAAAGGGAATAACAATTATATTTCTTGCTTCAAGTTAAAGCAAAAAATTTAGAGAACATTCCAGAAAGAAGGGAGTATTCGAAAGAATGCTTCCTTTTTTGGACTTTGTAGGTGATTCCAAGGCATTGAATATGGAATTTTCGCGAAACAGAGGCAATTTGCCTTTTTAGGAAAAAGAATCAATTCCCAGGCTGTGGGAACGTGGACACGACACGCATTACCTTATTAGGAAAGAACGACAGGACCCAGCGGCGAATAAATTCCCCTAGTCCGGCTACTGGGAAGCAGACGAGAGACAAAGAAGGAGAAGAAGCGGTCGAGTAGTAGGTGCGACGTGAGAGCGAACGGGGGAAACGAAAGTTTTGGGATAATAACGCAAGGTACCCTGAGTTCTACGAGCAGAACAGAAGGAAGGGAACAGCCAAGAAGTGTTGTCGAACCTTTTTTGAACCCCATTTAGATGAGCGGAATATACGATGTGGACGTTCTACCCAACGGAAGTGGCAGACTGAGAGAACGGAGTCCTCATACGTCCCCGTGTCTGCATTAAGCATCATTCATCGAAGACTGCTGAAGAAAACAGAGTATTAGCTGCAATTTGCTTCATCCCGAGACTCGGGCTAGCGATAACCTTGAAGTCAACCCACTCCTTCCTCGTCGAAAGATGAAAAATGCCTGAGAATACTGGAAAAAGTCATCTCGGATATTCACAACCTGGGAAACAGAATGTGATCAGTTTCAGTACCCGTACTCTAATCTTTATTCATACTACGGACTATCTGTACTATCAATTTGTTGGACTATAAGAGCTCATGAGCTTAATATTACCTTTAGGTACATGGCTTTATATGTGTTATTTTACATATGCAGAAATTTGTGCTTACTCTTTTCCTTTAAAACGATCTTGTTTAGTGGATAATTTATTCCACATATCTTAAAAATTATATTCCGCTTTTTGTATTGCTTATGTGAGAAAATGAATAACTGTTAGACTAATTAAATTTGGTATTTAGTTCGAACTTCCAATGATGGGTTGTTTGGATAATTTTAGGTTTAATTCCCTTACCTTTTTATTAATACGGTTGTACTAAACATTATACGGAATTGTTCTTAATCATTATTAACATTAAATGAATTATAATTTCTTTTATATTTAAAACTGTAATAAATTTTCTTTATAACATCGAGAAATTAGTTCAGGTTTGTTTTCAATTCAAATTTCGATGAATATGGGGCCTCGAAGCTTACTTTTTCAATCATTTAGCTGGAATCTTCTCCGAGGTTTTTCTGCTGTTAAGACATAAACACATGTTTCTCTGTCCTCATTTTTCACCCCGTTATCTGTAGTTGAAGAATAAATTGTATTTAACCTTTGGAACTATAGTCCTCAAAATGTACTATCGTTACGCCAGTTCGTGTTGCTTTTCATTAGTTTCTTCAGTACTCGGTCTAAAACTTCTAATTCTCCGCCTTTCTGAGCTTCAGATTAACTTAGGTATAGCATCTGATATTCTACTTATAACAAAATGCATATATAATTCGCTTTATGCATGGCTTCCGTCGGGCAAATTAATATAGAAATTTCAAATGGTTATATTAAAATGTTGTAGAGATATTAGGTTATTTTGAAAGCAGGAGAAGTGATTAAATGAGCAAAGCCTTCGCCACGAATCGAACCACGGACCTCTCGGTTACGCGTCGAGCGTGCTGACCACTACACCACGAAGGCATGCGAAGAAGACGGGAGAAATACCTTATAATGTTAACTACATTCAAATGTAGTAATTTAGGATTTTAGTTTTTATCAAAAATATTTAAATGGCATCTTTTTAAAATTCAAATCAAACAAACATTCTTATAAATTATATGCAGGCGAATGTTTCTAAATATAAGCAAAAAACTTCTTTAAATTAGCAACAGATTTCATAAGACAGTAGGTTTATTAAAATTCCTACATCAAACTGCAGCAATTAATATCTTTTCTTTGACGGAGTAAGTGAAGGCCAAGGGTTTTGCATTTACTTTTGTAGACTAAAAGGAAACTAAAAAACATTACATGAGAATAGCGAATTAGCAATTCAAAATCTATATACCGTCAGTTATTAACTGGTTTTTTTCCTCTTATCTTTAATCAATCTGCATATTTTATTCCTACTGTTTTTCCAAACATTTCCATCCTTGCAGCTGCAAACGAGAGGTTAAAAAGATAGAAAGAAAAGAAGGAAAAACAAAACGAAAATGGTCAGTTCTTACTAGGCCATATCCCGCTTAATAAAAATATTCTGCTGGCCATTCAAAGACAACAAAAGAAAAAATAAGTTATATCAAACTCGTGTTCAATAGACAAATAATGTAAGATGCAATGGTGAATTAATGAATATTACAGTCCCGTTCAATTTTCGGAGCACAAATAAATCAGTATTTTATGTATCCAGCATAGTTAATGATAACTCCTACGATACAATTCAACATTGGAAGAAATAATACCTTTGATCCAGCGAAACTTCGTCTGGGGAAGCTGCGAGTAATGTATAATAGTCCCTTTGTTTTCCAGTTACTGACCAGAATTTTCGGATGCATGATATATTGACAGATCAGGTGGGCTAAGTCAGCAATGCAACTTTGCTGGCAATGAAAAATTTTTTAACGTTGCATGACGTATATGATCGTGCATTGTTTTATTGCAAATTTGCCGTGCGCAAATCTTGACGACAAGGGAAGGCAACCGGCTTCAGAACTTCAGAAATGCAACGATGGAGCAGATTAATTCCAAAAGACATTCCTGTGCAAATTCTTTGTCCATATTCGGCATCCAAGGCATCATTATAATCGCAGACACCTCTGGTGTAGAATTAGTGGTAATCGTAACAATTCATGTCTTACAGATTCCTCTTCTTTGAAGACAGTCTGGAATACTACGTAGTATTAACCAAGGTTTTCTACAACAAACCGTAATTCTTGCGCTTTGTTCTTGATGTTACGGTGCGAGCAACAATTGCAAGGTGAAAAACATGCCTATTCCTTGCATTTGGCGATGTGATAAGGCTGGTGTAATTGTTCCGATCGGTTGTTTTACCAATTCTACACTCTTAGATTCCATATATGATTCACTGTGACTTGTTTTATTCCGAAACAAGCAAGAATAATCCACAAGCTCTTTAAAGTAACTGTCAAAATCATGAAACTATCTTATTAAATTGAAGTTTCCGACGCAATGAAAGACTAGAAATATGCACAGTTTCAATATTTCAAAGCAGCCAGCTGTTCTTCATTTTTATATTGCATCTAGTTGTCATTACTAGAGTACTATGAGTTTCATATGTGCTACAATATTAATCGTTTGCGCATTTTATTATTTGCACCCATACGCATAGCTCAAATATCAAATGCTGATAAATATTCTACTGGACATTTCCTTCATGGTGTTGTATTTTTTATTGTTAGCACGGTAAAAGGTCTCTAGTTCGTCCTTAGGCCAGCACGTTAAAACTTCTCTTGTCTGTACTCTCAAGACTGAGACAGTTTGTCTTTTTAGCTTCTAGAATAATAATTAATGTGTTGTGACTTTAGAAGAAATAGTGGATAATAATGATATCCATAGGTGCAAGATGCCTGCTTCTTGATGAAAATATAAAAGTCCATAACTTCTGTTCCTCTGCTAGTGTTGTTAATCTGCTTCGCTAAGAATAAGCAAGTATCACGGAATGCTGATACAAGGCACTTTTCGTGACTTGAATTGTTGAGATACATTCTCGATCCAAACGCTTTGCATTCAGATCTCCACAGTCTTAAGAAAGAAGTTTATGAGTAGCACGAACTGGATAAAAGTGAATCAGATTTAAATCAAAATAACTAATACAGCTGTCGAAGTTTAAAAAAAATCATTCAATATAATTCCAAAATCGCTTTTTTTAATTCTTTATATTTGTTTTCATAATGCTATAAAATTTTATTAAGATTATAGGGAAAAATTTATTCATCAGTAGAAGAAAGTTTTTATTTTGCTGATACTTATTTTTCCATCGTTCCTTATTAAATTTAAATATTTATGCCTCACAATGCTCTTGTGCTTCCACACATATCCTCATATTCAAATATTATTGTATTTTATTATACAGGTTTTACAGAAGTTCCGATTTATTCTTTCCATATAGGCCTTATCTCCATGAAAAGAAGTTATAGTCCAATAAACTGAAAATAAAGTACAAGTTTGGAATTAATTTTTTTATCAACTTGTTTAGCCACAACGTTCCTAAATTCATGCACAGTTGCCCCGTCAAATTATCAACCATTTTATAGCCTGCTTTGTAAACTTCTGTTAATACACTACGGAAAAGTTGAACTTAATTTGTGGCTCTGAGTAATGACTTACATGTACGATAATTTTATCTGTCTCTCAAAAGCCAGAATTCCGATTTTCGTGTTTTTAATTAACAACAGTCAATTTTCATATACCCTTTATTCATGTACTGACAGACATTATAAGAAAAATTAATTGTTTTATATTCAGAATGGAATACTTTTTTAGATTATTTTAAGTTAACATTAGGAAACACTTGTATGAATGTGGCTATTTCTGATTAGATGGTGAACTCATTAGGCAAGTATTAAATCTTATTTTTTCTGCCTAAGACAGTGACATTATTTCCGAGCGAACCTGGAAATTATTATAAAACATGATAAATAATCTTTCATGTTATAGTGTATTTTAGTAATTATTTGATAAAATTATTGAAAAATACATCAGGAATTGCTTAGAGCTTTGTGAAAATTGATAAATCTGATGACAAAATCCACAAAAGATTAGAGCACGTGATTCTATTTAATAAATATTTACCTTTTATTTTTATAGGGAATAAACACGTTAGACTCAATATGATTAACAAGCATTAAAACAGGAAAATAATTTAGGTTTGTTGAGGCGAATGGGAAAAATGAGGATGCACATTGTTTTGGCCCAAATGTGACGATTAGTAGCTACACGTATGAAGGAATGCTTGCTGTGATGATGATAATACGATTTACTTTCCAAATTAGAGATTTTTTTCCTCGGCCATTTTCATGCAAATATCTTAGAATTTCGCAAAATTATCATCGTTTTACTATTCATTCAACCCTTGGTAAAATTCTTGTTGGCCATGACTCTTGATGCCAAAATGATGCCGGCTGATATGATTTTAGGTTTCAGCTGTCACTTTTTCAAACCGCTGTACTAACATGATAATTTTCTTGGCACTGCGCCAGCAGTGATTAACATTTTCACCAGTATTTCATCCTTATTTGGGCAATTAGGGATTATTTGAGAGAACGCGAACTGACCATCTTCTTGATCCACAGTAAAAAATCATAAAATTTCTGAAATTTAACGCGTTTTAAATTTTTATCTGAATCCGATCGCGCGATCTAGTTGAATATTGCATTAAATCAAAGATTTTGTAACGGTACGAAAAAAATCTGGAAGTACATTTAACATCATATTTATGCAATCGGTTCAGGATAAATGCTGCGATGTATAGTATCAGCATTCTCACAAATTTTAAGAATTACTACATTTCATTACCCGACCGGACGCGAAAGTGATTAGTGTCTCTGACTGCCGTACCGAAGGACCCAAGCTCGGATCCCAGAGAGGACACGTCCATCCCTTCACAGTAGGCAACAGCAGTCAACCTAATAGGTGCCAGCGCCTCCATAATAAAGAGACTACAGCTTCCGCCTTTAGTAGTGGTCAACGCTTATAAACGGCTAGAGCTTACCTTTGGGAAATCCATATATATAAAATTTTTGAATTGGGGCATGATCGTTCAAGGGTTTTGGTTTTAACAATTTTAAAAATTCTTTGTTGCATTTATAGGATTATTTGAAATTTATTAATTATGAATTTCAATTTTCGTCTTTGTGAAAAAGTAGTTCCAAATTTCTTACTTTATGTCTTTATATATATATGTACACATGGATCTATATATATACATACATATATACGTACACACACACACATGTATATATATCATTATAAACCTATTATAATTTAATAAATAATATTAAAAGTACGCTATGATCATTGTAATTTTGGTTTCTTAATTCAAAAGGTATTTCCTTTTTTCTCTGCCCATGCTTTCGTGGTGTAATTGTAAGCATACTCGTCGCGTGTTCGACATGTCCAGGGTTCGAGTCCCGGCGAGGACAATGCACATCTTTTAAAGTCTTCAACATCAAAAATAAAACCTAATGATTCTACAAGTTAATATTAAAACGTAGATTTCTGTATCCTCTTATTTGGAAGTAGCGGCGGAATTTATGAACACAGCTTTACTAATAAATCTAAAATTAATATTAGAAAAAAATGCGAACTGAAAGTATTAATTTATTTTTCAGAAAATAGAGCATATACTCGCATTAACAAAATTAGATATATTTAATGATGGCAAAAGTAGATATTTTCAGACACTGAAAAGTCACGTTGAAAGGTTATAATTGAAAGAGTCCTTAAATTCCTTTTAACATGACTTAATTGGATCCCTAAGCACACTGTTTCTCATAAACTGTATTTTGATCGAACAATTATTTGAACATTTTTTAACGATCGAGCGCTTAATTTAATAGCCATTAGCCTTGCGCCACTTCAAGGGCCGGATGTGTTGGCCATTTCATTGTGGAAGCACTTAACAGGTGGTTGGTTACCTTTACTTACTATGGAGGGATGGACAGTTACAACCATGCCTTTTCCGAAATTCGGGCAGTTAGGGTCACTAACCATTATACCGGCTGGGCGGCTGTTTGAAGAAAATACCAGTCTTGCTTAGTAAAAGTTTTTATTTCTTCTATTGAACAATACACAAAATCACATATATTTATACATTAATACTTCTAGATATATGTTTTCAATAATATACCCTTATATGACAGGCGACGCACCTAAAATAAAGGTATGAAATATCCTCACATGCATCTTAAACCAAAATCCATATTGGATAAAAAAATAAGCAAAGTTAATTTCGATAGTTCTGCGACTAAATTCTGCATTTTAAAAAATCGGAAACTGAATTTCTTAAGTTGCAAATGATAAAAATATTATGTCATTACATACTTCCGTTTGAGAACATTGAACTTACATTTAGAACGTCAGTTTTCATGCTATAATGAAATATTTGAAACGGATTACGTGTTGTCAATTTGCCGAAAAAAGATGCTACGAGAAACATATCTTACCATCAAATCATTTTCCAGAAAAATGTGTTATCATGAAATAAACTCTGTTATAAAAAAATCTATACGTCTAGAAGAAATCGAGTCACAATCACGAAACTCGGCAAGAATGTAGTTTGGTAAGAGATATACAAATGATTTAAATTCCGATGCCAATCTGAGAAGGGTAAGCGCGCTATGCGCACATGAGATGTGCAGCTGGGGGAGTTTAAAAGCATGATTGCTTGTGGCGTAGTGCTGATGACCAACTCACACACATGTGGAGGCGGCCAGGCCAGCAGCCTGATCTGGCATTTGCTGACGATCGGGATATGTAGTTGCTTTGAAAGCAACTGCAGCGGTTCCAGAATATTGGTAAATTAACTGTATAGTTGCAAATATTACAACATAATCTTCTGCAGAGGGTCATAGGTGGCATACTTGATTCCAAGCCACGCCGTGTTTCGGCTTATATACCTGCCAGAAGTGGCAATACTACTTAAATTATTTGTAAACATTTTCATGCTATAACTTCATAATAAAAAGATCTTTTATTCTGAAATTGTAATCATCTGTTAGTCTCCTCATACGCCATACACACGCAACGTTTCGTGGTAGTAGTTAATTTTCTTCTGGATGAATAGATTTTTTGTGTGACACATTTTTTATGTTACTATATTTCAAAATTAAAGTTACTGAATATTTGTTCAGAAACCAATGGACGTTTTGTTCAATGATCAAGAATCCACAGCTTCGCCTGAAATCTAAGAAATATTATAGTCAGAACCTTTTAAAACTTTGCAATCTGATCTTTATATGCTTGTACCACTTAAATGTTTAAGATAAATTTAGATAAATAATTACGGTTACTTTACTAGTTTAAATATTCGTTTTTCCGAAATTTGAGACACTAGCCGCTTGTGCGATTTCAGTCTGTCATGCTTCTGAACTGTCCGGTTATGCATGCCAGACCAAACGCTGAGTACTCAAATGGTTAAATTGTCTTGTTTTCAATTTTCTATTCAAAATTAACTACAAATTATGCATTACTAGAAAGATTAGCTTCGAATTTGTGTCGAAGACATTGAAGGCGTAGCAACTGACTTAATTTGTTGGGGAAGCTATGCTAAATCAACGTGTGCGATAATTTAATAACTTAAATGATAATTCCAGAATGGGTTAAGCATGATTTATTCCTCAATAATAAAAGAAGTTACTTTGTTGTTGCGAAGTTTAGTTTCTCTAGATTAGCAACAAATCCACTATTCTGCTAAATTTCAAATGTAAACAAATACGGCTGCTATGGTAAAAAAATTGGACTTAGCCACACTTAAACAACTTTTAATTGTTGATAATCCTACAACTAAAACATTTAGGTTAACTAAAGGCATAAACATCTTAACCTGAAAATACGAACAATATAATTCAATCATTTGTAATGCAAAAAATGTATAATTTACCAATATCTGAGAATAAAAATACAGAGCTTACGGAGCTGAGTATCAGGTATAAACTACATATTATAGCAGTCCTATATACAAAATTTGAACTTTCTAAGGCTACTGGTTTTTGAGTTATACGAGATACATACGTACTTACGTACAGACGCCACGAAAATAATCTCTTCTGAATCCATTTTAAATTAGTTTTATAATTCATTTGGAGAAAAAAGAGTCCTTTATTCCCTTCTACGTAAAGATGTCACGCAAAAACATCAATAAATTGCATTTGATAGCTGTCAAAATGGATATTTTTGTTGAAATACGGTACCCCAAATTTTTCGTGAATACAATACTTCCTTTACTTCGTACAAAGAAGTAAAAATAATAATAATTTTCGATAAATAACGAAATCTAACTTCGATTCGATCTTTCGATTCCTGTCGATGGATAATCACTTTGCTTCTTGTTTCAACTACTGTGAGTTTTTACTTGACGATTTACTTTATTGCCCTAAGGTCAATCGTGGCATTTTTTTAATTATGGTGCAATCGCATCTTACACGCCGAGGCGACGCTGTTATTTTGCAAAGTCAAGAGTTCAAAACTAAACTTGTAAATTCACAAAGTTCTTATCAGCGAAAGGATTAAGCACTGCGGTCTTAAAAACTTGAAATTCAGTCTCTAATTCATATATACGCTATTTACACAGTCTTTTAAATATACAGAACGCTGAAATTTGCTATTTCTTGGTCACGTAACGTGAACCAACTAATGGGTTAGTTTTCACTTTCATAACTTGCGTAAATGGAGAAATAATCTTAAAAACTCATTTTTAGGATTGAAGTCGTATGTTGCAGGCTGACGTATTGCAAATGAATGTTAAGTAAAGTCGCGTGGTGTGATTTGGCAAATGACGAGCGTTCACGCTCACATTTTGGTAGTAATTTTTCCAAATACAGCAAAACATTGAATAGTAATAATGATTAAATAAATGAAGAAAATAACAGTTGATAAATAAAGCCCTTAAGTTGCTTTGCCAGGTAACTGAACGTCCATTTCCTGCTTTGTCAGGAGAAATAGAAATAGAAGAATGAAAATTTCTATTTACATATGTACAGATTCAGTACCACCAGCGTAAGTTGTGGTGAATCGTTCAAGGTCATTTAAACAATGGGAAATTTTTATACTCATTATGAAAAAATAAAATTGAAGGAAGTTTGACTTCAGTACAAAAAAAAATTGACCAGGATTGAATTTCCAAATTTGCAGTTAGTGATGTCATTTTCAAAAATGAATTTCATTTAATAGACCATACAAGGAACTCATGTGGTGAAAAGGGTAATGAGAAGGGCGCAATATACGAAACGCAGCACTGAAATTTCGGAGCACAGGTATAAATGCGAGTGGAAAGAAATCTTTTGCGAGGCGGTGATATTTGTTGAATTTGAAGAACTTCATAAATCTTTACTCCAAATAATACGATTACATATTTACATCGGATACTTTAACAAAGGAGAAAAGATAGAACATAATTCATATATTTTAAACGAATTCTCAATTACAGAAAGCCAAACGATAGCACAAAATGCTCTGATAATTTTTCACCTTAAATTATAGCCCCATGGAACCTTATCAACTTACTTAATAATGAGGCGATTTATTTATTCAAGATTGAATTCTGTACTTATTTCATTAGATCGCTTGCGTATGAAAACTGCAATGAATATGTTCCTCAACTGCAAGTATTTTTATTTTGCCAGTTCCACTAATTTGCTTATGGAAACACATAAACACCTCGGAAATTATTTTCTTTGAGCTAATTAATTAGTTATTTCATTCAGCAAAATCCATGTATATTTTGCATTACATCCGATGCTTGTGCAAATGCAAAAGACGGAAACTGATAAATTTTGCATTCTATGCTAAATAAGCATTAACTTCATTTAGCAAGTACACAGTAACAATTTATTTTATGTTAAGATAGAAACTTATCTCCAGTTTGTGTGATTATAAATAAGAAGTCGTAATTTTATCCTATAGATTTAAGCTTTCTTCCATACATTCATGTACTCTCTGATGATACAATAACTTTAGAAAGACTATTTTAAATTCGTAGTATCTCGTAGCAATCTTTGCTGTGATTTATTTGATGTATTACCTCTGTGGAATCGCAGTACATTTACAAAACAAAACTGCTTTCCCAAGCTTCAGGAACCTCTGAGAACAAGATTTACAAAAAATCGCCAAACGCATTGTGGTTGGGGGAACAAACATTTTGTAATTTGAAAGCATCCTATTTTCGAGAAATACTCTGAAAAAACATTGATTCAGATCCGAGTAAAGTTTTCCAATGATACGCAACTATTTTTATCTCTCTTTCTCTAAGACTTTTCTGATTTTTTCCGGAAGAAGTGTATGTTTTGTGGAAAGTGGGAAACGGAAACCTCAAAAAACTCTCTTCAACAAGATATGGCCATATGCTTGAATACATCTTCTTGCCTATTTTTCCCTGGGGTCAAATTCGCTTGAACTCGCGTGATTTCCTTGTAAACTGAAGTCGAATGGGATTCTGGTTTTATATCTGTGATTTTTCTCGTATAGTGGACAGAATCTCTTTCTCTTTTGCACTAAAAAAAGGTGAAGATAAAGGTGCAATATAGGAAAAGCAGCATTGAAATTTCAGAGCACAGACATAAATGCGAGTGAAAAGAAATATCTTGCTAGGTGGTGACATTTGTTGAATCTAAAGAAGGACATCATAGATCATTTAATACTCCAAATAATACGATTATATATTTAAAATATGTATTTTAAATTTTCTTGTGATTACATTTTAATCAAACTTTTGCTGAAAAGTAGTTTGTATGTTATAGTAAATCATTGTTTGCTTTTATAATACGTAACTGTTATTGTTATTGGCAGCAGAAACTATTATTTTATAGAAATTCAATAACTGAATATGAATAAAATACCGCTAATTATTTACTTCAGCAAAAACTCGGTAAGCGATTTGCCATTATCACTTTCGTCGCGTAAAACTAAATTAAGAAAAATGCCAAAATAAATGAGAGATTAAAGAATTCGAAAGCTTACAGGTATCTGCAATGACGACCTTTATAAGGACTAAAGATGAAAAAGTAAGGAATGAGACATAATGCTCTCTAGCGATGAAAACCAGAATCAGATCAGAACTGATGTGTTCATAAATATTGATTGTAATTTAAATAATTAACTAAAGCAGAATAATATTAATAGTTATGGAAGGCTTCAAGAAAGTTTATTGTACCAAATGAGGAATTTTACTCAGTGACTTTTGATGCAAGCGGAACTGAAATAGCTAGTGCACTTTAAGTTGAGTCCAACATTTTATAACACGAGTACTTACATTTCGTTGAGACAGCTGTATACTCGGGCTGCTGGATAAAAATGGAGAACTACAACTATTAGCATGGCTCGTTATAATTATCCGTCAACACACATATGCAGTATGTGTTGTATACAGGGTGAATCTGAACAAGAGAGCAAAATTTTGGAGGTGATAGAAGACAGCTATACGAGCAATATTCGTCGTAGAATATATAGTCAGAAAGCAAGCGTGAGAAGTTACACGGTAGTTTTCCGCTACCATATTTAAAGACTTAACTGAAGAATGAGAGGAGATACTTCAGAAAACATTTTATTAATAGATCGTGCTCATATAAGTTGCTCAAAAGACCTTCCGCCAGCTGTAATGCTGGCTTCACACCTGCGGAATAGGGACTGACGCACATTTGCGAAGACACCAGGCCTTTCCTGAGTATCGCCAGCAACAACGTCGATTCTGTCGACTAAAATATTGAGACAGCTAATTTCGCAACAGCGCTGGAAGTGGATAATTGTGAAAAGAAATGCTGTTCTCGGGCAATTTCTATCTCTCTCGATGCTGAAGTTTGAGGGTAGCGGGAATCATCTCAGTTGTCATATTTATGATATTGTGATCTGCACCTCACAGACATGCCTACAACAAACTTTGCGGTCCGTGTTATTTACTACCACGTCAGTATCTGCATTTGCTATCTATCCCGTGACTTTGTTGTACGTTTCTTGATTCCTTAAAACTACTCAGCAATAGCTTTAAATACAATCTTCGAGTCAGTGATGCCCCCTTTTCTTGTACCTCATTATGTAAAGACCTAGCCTTGTCCAAATAATCAGAAAACTAAGCAATTTCCTCTTCTGTATTAGACACTCCATCCAGTGAGACAGCAATTTCTCCATCTTTGAATTTGGGCCGAGTGTTTGTTGAAATCGTGTTAGTAATCGGCAACCTTCCATGATTTCAACAATGCAAACTTTATCCTTCACTATAAAATCAGATCAATTTATATTACGAGCTATTTTTTATGTAATTTCCTCCCACCTTGATCAGTACAATGGTCAGCATGCTGGCTTCCGTTTTGCTTGACAAAGGATCGAATCTGTAGTAAGCATGTATATTTGAAAGTGCATTATGTCTATGTGGCATTGGAGCACTTGAAATGCCCACGATCTGAAAGATCTCTCGAGCGATTTCAGGATAGGAAAAGAGGGGTAGAAAGCCCTCGGAACCGTTCCGTTGGTGTTCTCCATCACGACTGAGGCGAAGCGAGACAGTTAGAGCGGAGAGACTAACCTATATGACCAGTGGTGAAATTCTGATATTTTCCCACAGACGTGTAGCTGATATAATTTTCGCGTCTTCATATTTAAGAATTATTCTCAACTTTTCCTCTAAACTAATTACAGATCTTTGTTTTTAGACTTATTTATTACTAGTACATTCTATTTTGCGTTTGAAATGCATTTAAAGACATTACCAAATATTATTATATATATATTATTATTATCCAAGATATTACCAGACAATTATGGGGTTATAGAAATTAGAATATGTATAAAATGAACAATCGGATGTGTCAGTTTGGTGTAGGAAAATTACATTCAGTATCGAGTGTGATCTTCCCTAGAAGACATGCAACACATACAATGATGTGCAATGCTGTCAATTATGCAGGCTATAAGTCATTTCCGTAGCAAGTGAGAGCCATTGCTCTTGAAAGGTGGTTGCAAGCGTTGCAAAGGTCTAAGGAGGAGGACTGAAAGCAGTTATACGTCTTCCTAAAGCATCAGAAGCACGCTCGATAGGATTCAGATTAAGTGACCGAGAAGGTCACTCCATGCGCTGAATTGCGTAGCTGAAGAATATTATCCACGATCCGAACCCTTTCCAGTTTAGAGGTGTGGTCCTGTAGCAGAAAATCATTCCCTATTGTCCTCGCATAAGGACGCACATAAGCATAAAAGATATCACCTTTATAGGCCTGAGCATTAAAGGTTCCACGTGAAAAGACACGGAGGTCTGTGCGTCCACCCAAGAAGATACCATCCCAAACATAGACACTGCCTCCTCCGTAAGCATGTCTTTCACGAATGTTTGATAGAAGATAACGGGTTTTTTGTCCTCTCTAAATCAAATAATGCCTATTATCGCTTTGGAGGCTAAACCTAGAATCAACAGTAAAGAGACCAACCCTCCACTAATTAGCCGTCCAGTGGATGTGTTGATGGGCCTACCTCATAAGTTCACTCCTATGACGTGACTAGAGCGGCGCGCAAATGGCTGGTGGTTTCGCGTACAGGCATACTACGTGAAGCCTTCTACCCACAGGTCATGTTGACACTGGCCGCAGCAAGCAAGGATCCGAATTCAGTCGGAGAGGCTGCTCTATTCCTTCGCGCGTATAATAACAAATATCAGTCATCGGCCTCGTCACAGCGGTTGACCGTCCTTAGCTGAACCTCTTGGATGCCGAATCTGTAGTTGCAATTGTTGCCAAAGTCTATGAACGACAGAATGACTCACATTTAATCATCTGGCTACTTCTATCTGACTTTGACCTGTCACTAATCTCCCAATAACTCTCCATCGCAGTTCTCGAATGATGCCTGGAGTTCATTGTTACGAACTGGTATCCCAGATTTTTTATCTCAGTATCACAGCGAAATCTTGAGACTTGCTCTGAAACATACAACTTTATACTCCTGGCAGGAGATGCATTCCGATTGCAGCCTCACTAATTTACATACTGCAGTTTTACTCAACAACTCTTACTTGACAATATAAACAAATTTTATACGGATAGGCTTATTTATAGACTAGTTATTCTTATTTTTAGGATTTTTTCTTAATTTTTAGAATCAAGTGTATAGGTTGAGGAGAGAAATAATTATTCACAAGTCTAATTGGTCTCAGTTTGAATGTTACAGCCTTCGCGAATTTACATAAGTCTGGGATTACTGCATACATACAACCACACACACACACACACACACACATTATATATATAAAATGGCAAAATTATTAGCATCCCAAATCTTATAAATAGTACAATAGCCCTTAAACTTCCCTTATTCTTCATTGGTTCATTGGTTTTATAACTCACCTTGCATAGTACGAAAAAACTGTACCTTTTTGGCAAGTGACATTTCGCGTTACATGTATGAACAGCAAACATTTCAGATTCAAAGGAAAGACATAAAACATCGTTTATCAGTTTTATCTCAACTCCAAATAGTTTACTTTTCAGTTTCTTTTCTTCAGATGAAATTCTCTCAAGGTTCTATTAATAACCAAGAAAAGGTCTCATGACAAATAAGGTCAGTAAGTAAATTTTAATTTACTTCTCACTCAATAAAATTATATCAAAAGACTCCACAATCATATTTTCGCACCTTACCTTAAGCTTTACGCAAAAACCAGATTCTTTAGGTTGAGGAATCATTTTATAAGGCTTATCTCCTTTACGAGCATTTTCACTTTTAGATTCAAGTTTACCTTTTAATAGGCCAAGATCGTTGTATTTATTGCTGCTTCAAATGGCCGGACATATGTAACGTAATGTCGGGAATAGTCAAATCCACAGTTTGTGATTCGCTGCTTTAAACAAAAGCAAGCATTCTCAGTAACTTAAAAGCAATATGAATTCATTATTTATCAAGTAATGAATATTATTCATTATTCAGAATAATTCAATATGCTTTCAAATCATTTTTCCAGTTTTCGGAAAGTGATTTTGATAGTCTCTTTAATAGTGAGCACTTTCATATTAACTTTAGCTAAATGATATTTTTCCTCGTACTTTTATGAAACCAATGCCATAATAAAAATTAAATGTATAAAAAAGTGTTCGTTATATAACTCATGCTATGAATCAAGTGAAATCGAATATTCCATGACAGTATAACCAAGTTGATTAATTGCGAATTTTGTCTAGTGAATCATGTCACCGGCCATCATTTAATTATAATCCCATTACAAAAGACCGTTGCAATCGCGCTTTACTAAAATCCTAAGATCGTTAATTGCAAAATGGCCTCACTGAGGCTTTTGTTCTCGACTACTGATTCGAAAGCAGACGATAATGAACTGATTAACTACAAACGCACCCACTTCAACGATTGATCCACTATTTCCTCTCATCCGTAAATAAATTCCTTTCGGGTATTTCTGCCCAGCCTTTCAAAAGCCAGGATTATTTTTAAAAACTGCAAAGTGTGAGTTAAATTGGATTGGTTATACACAATTGAATTTTCTTATTCGTATAGAATGTAATCTTAGCTGATTCAACATTTGCTTGATTTCCTTGATCAGCTAAAGGCAAACAAATACTTGGTAAAAACCGATAGTTAAATGGTGGCTTTAATGTTAAGTCAATATTAAGTCCTTTTTCAGAAATAATTGCTGAATACGGTGACATTCTCTTTCCGGAATCAATTAACATAATCTAATTTAGAGGGTAACTGACTGTAAGTAGAATCTTCATGTTAAGGAAAGTGCTGCTGCTTAAACTAATTCAGAGGACTTCAACAGACTCTTTCTACATGCAGAAATAATTCAAAAACAAAAGAACAAAGAATCGTCAGTTGATTTCCAAATAATTATATTATAATCTTTTAGAGCTTTATTTTTACTAGAAAATTCCATTGGACAAATTCAAACATAAATTGAAGGTTTTCAAATGAAATTCTAGTAGAGTTCAAAACTGCCAAATGTAATTCAGTTTAATTCAAATAAAAAATCTGATGTGTACACCACATGACTTCCTTGCACGGTATTTAATCACGCAGAGATGCGGATTTTAGTACAGTCCTTGTTCAGTCCTCCTTGAAAATTTTATTTGAACTGTATTAAAATGCAAGAACATCTACTCTCGACTCCAAAGTACACGTAGTCACGTGATTGACTTAATAAATCTGCGTTCGCAATAGCAGCGTTATCTACTAACTTAAATTTAATATGAAGCGCGGTATGTTATTATTCAATAACAAAACAATAAAATTCAATAACATACCGCGGAAATCAAGGACACCGGGAAAAAGGAAAATACAAGATAACCTGAAAAATTGTAAGAAAATATTAGTAACAAAGTATAAAAGGAAAATTGTATATAATCAGACTTAACAATGTAAAAAAGTCTAATGTTCTAATAAGTTCAAAGTTTATAGTGTTTGACAGGCAAAGGACAGAGCTTAACAATAGGTCTTTTAATTTCTCCATTGGCAGTTCGAATATCTCCTACTCGAACTGTGTTATCCGATCCGGGATATACACAAACTATTCTGCCCTATTTCCACTGAAGAGGTGGTATGTTTTCTTCTTTAATCAGGACTAAGCCATTGACAGGCATATTTTCGTGAGATTTCTGCCTTTTATTTTGATGTTGTAACTCAGATAAATATTCTCGATTCCATTTTTTCCAAAAATTTGGAAAAAAATTAGTAGTCTCAATTTCCATCGACCAACAATATTTTTCGGTTCTTCTAAGTTTTCTTCGGGCAATGATGTGAGACATGTACCAATAAGGAAATGTCCAGGTGTGAGAACGCTAATGTCATTTGGATCATCAGATTTTGGAAACAAAGGCCTCGAATTCATACAGGCCTCAACCCGTGTTACCAAGGTTGTGAATTCGGGATAAATCAAGATAGCTGCTCTTATTGATCTTCGAAGATGATACTTCATAGATTTTACTGCAGATTCCCAAAGTGCTCCAAAATGTGGTGCGGCTGGAGGAATGAAATTCCATTTAATATTGAAATCAGGAAAGAATGGAGATGTTCATTTTCCTGACATAAAATGAAAGTCTTACGTATTTCCTTGCTAGCTCCCTTGAAGTTCGTCGTATATTCACTAGATATTTCCTTCCGTTTTCCTCTCCTGGAAGTAAACCGTTTTAATGCTTCCACACAAGCCTTAGAAGAAAGATCTTCGACGACTTCAAGATGAACTGCTCACGTGGTGAAACAAACAAAAATGCAAACATAACAATTAAAAGCCCTTTGTCCACGATCTGTTCTGTGTTTTATCATGAACAGGCCGACAAAATTCATCCCCGCTCGAAAAACCGCTCGTGAAGCTAACTCTAGGCGATGGTAGGTCGGCCGATATTTTTGCAACTTGGGCACGATGTCTACAGCAAACAACACAATTCTTAATAATTTTTCTTATTTCAGTCTAGCAGCGACAGTCCAAAACATTTGTCTTATTATAGAAAGCAGAAGTGCAGCAGGTACATGCAAATACATTTCGTGATAATGTCTAATGACAAGCTTAAAAATGAAATGTTTTTGAGGAATGAGCATAGGATGTCTTTGATTTTCCAAAATACTAGAATTCCGTAATCGTCCTCCAACATGAATAATTTCTCTTTCATCAAGGAATGGACTTAAAGAAAGTATTCGGCTGTTCGATTTCACAGATTTTCCTCTCTTTAAGCTTGATACTTCATCAAGAAATTCAGAATGTTGTAAAATTCTTATTACCGTTAATAACTCGCATTATTAAGTTCTTCACTGACAAGAAATCCTATTTTCTTAGAAGTGCACTTCAAACAATTGTTGATAAATCATAAACAATAAGAAACGATACGGCATAATTTTATCCAAGATGAAAATTTGCAAAGAAAAGATTCATCATCAATTTTAACTAAATTAGAAATAATGCATTTTTCCCTCCTTGGCTACTTCTTAGCTGTCCAGTTCCATTTTTTCATCCAATACAGATTCCGGATTAACATTCTGTAACCAGGAAGGTCCATTGAACCACTGATCATATTCAATCAATTCATTATATTGTAATCTTCTAGCACAATAATCAGGATTATTATTTTCTTGAACGTGATTCCAGTTCACCTCGGGAATGGCAGTTTGAATTTTCGACACTCGATGGGCTACGAAAGGCAGTCCTCTCCGTGATTCAGATGTAATCCAAAATAAAATAATAGCAGAATCCGACCACGCAAAACAATTACTAGCAGGAACATACAAGCATTTCATCGTTATCTTTAGTATATTGCTAGCAATAGTGCAGAACATAGTTCTAGTCGTGGTAAAGATTGCGCTTGGTGCAACTCTTGTTTTTGCACATATCAATACCTTACTTTCTTCTTCAGAAAACGATTTGGCATAAATAACTGCACTGCCTTCTCAGATGAATCACAAAAGGCATGTAACTCTATCTTGCAATGATTATCAATTAAAATCATTCTAGTAATTTTTAAATTACTAAGCGAATTTAATTTTCCCTGAAAATGAGTCCAAATGGTCGATCGTTCTGGATTAATAGTTTCATCCCAATCTAACTTGTCACTCCACAAGTCTTGAAGAAATAGTTTTGCAAAAATAATAACTGGGGCTAACTAGCCTAAGAGGTCAAAGAGTCTGGCAACTTCTGACAGCACATTCCTTTTAGTGACAACTGAAATTACAGAACGTAGAATGTTAAAATTAAATATGTCATTTTGAGGATGCCATTTTATTCCTAACACCTTTCTTGATTGTTCCTTGAAAACGTCTAACTGCAGTGCATTTTCTCCGAGTTCTTTTGGTATTAATTCTAATACATCAGGCATGTTAGATGATCATTTCCGAAGTATGAAGCCTCCTCTACGCATAAGATTATCGATGTCATGCATTAAATTTTCAGCAGCAGTTCTTGATGCAGCACCTGTTAAATAATCATACACATAAAAATCAGATTTGATAATTTCCGAAGCCCTTGGGAAATCCCTTTGTTCATCTGAAGCTAAATGGAGAACAGAACGGGTTGATAAGAAAGGTGCAGGGGAAGTTCCGTATGTCACCGTTAGTAGTCGATATTCTTGAATTGGCTCATTCATATGATTTCTCCAAAGAATGCGCTGAAAATTCGTATCTTCTTGATGCAAACGAATTTGTCTGTACATTTTTTCTATATCCGCACAGATAGCAACAGAATATGTTCTAAATCGGATGAGAATGTCAAACAACTCTGGCTGAATTCTACGACCTACGTGTAGCAGATCATTAAGTGAATATCCGGTGGATGGTTTTGCTGATGCGTCAAATACAACCCTTAATTTAGTGCTAGTGCTTAATGGTTTAATTCTGGGTGGTGAGGTAGATAATAGACTATTAGTGGGACAGGTTCGGAATAAGGTGTGACTTTCATGTGTTGCAAATGCAAATATTCATCAAGAAACCCCTTATATAAGTTATACAGTTAAGGTTTTCTCATTAAATTATTTTCCAAAAAGAAAAGCCTTCTCAAAGCTAATTCCCTTGAATATCCTAATTCTGATGGAGATTTATTGAATTGTAATCTTACTGCATATCTACCTGTTTTGTCTCTGTTATGAGAAGTTTCAAAATGTTCCTCACACTTTACTTCGGATTTCGACAGAACAGTTTCTCCCGGAACTGTTTCGAGAGTCCAAAATTTCTTAACTAATTCATCAGTAGTTAACTCTAAATTATTTAATGATATGCAAGAGTTCGCATAAGAATTAACTACTGCTGTTCCTGAAATGATACAACCTAATTTTGAACGAACAGCTATTTGGAGTTCTTGGTTTTGTTTAATTGGTACATTGGTTTCAAAAACAAGCGTCATGAAAATATTGACTCCTAGATGAATATATATTGGAGCAGATTCATTAAATGTAGGATCCACCAAAATCAGATAGCTGATAGAATTCACAATATTTGATGGTAATGATACGTGTGGTAAACTTCCACAACCTTGTCTATAACAAAAACAAAAGTTGTAAAGGAAGGTTCTGAACCAAAGTGAGAGGAGAAGATAATCTCAAGTACTCCATTTGTTTGAGATGCGGTTAATCCTAGGAAAGATATCTGTATCTTTGCCAGACGAAGTTTTGAAAGACAACTTTCAGTAATGAAGTTTGCCTGTGAGGCAGAATACAACAAGGCTCGACATTGTACAAAATTACCTAGTGCGTCACGAACCTTAATTGCAGCAGTTAACAAAAAAACTTCCTTTATTCACAAAATTAGAGAATATCTGATTAAAATTATAAAAAATGTTATCTGGGATAGTATTTTTTGACATATTTTGAGGAGTAAACACCCTTGCTTGAACGGACAATGTATTTACATTATTATCAGTAGCAAATAAACCAGTATCTCGAGTATTCGTGAAATGCAATAATGAATGGTGATGATTATGTCACATTTTGCATCTACCCAAGCTTTTACAAGCCTTAACATTATGCACATTAGATAAACAATTAAAACAAAGTTAATTAAACTTCACAAAATTAAATCTCTTGCTAACAGGCAATTTACCGAATTCATCACACTTATATAAGTAATGGTCGTTCTTACAATAAGGACAATTTGTAGTAGTTTCTAAACGATAGTTCTAAACGAACGGTAGTAGTTTCCAACGATGTGACTTTAGAACTTATCTTTCTTTTCTTCTAATTGGTTTTACTGTTGTGAAGTGTTCTAGCATAATTTAATATTTCTAATAATGTTCCTTTAGAAACGTAAGTAATTCGTCTAATATTCCCAGTTGATCGCCTTTTATATGTCTCTCACACCAAATGCGTGTGTTTTTACCAAATTTTTCTACAAGCGAATGAGTTACCAATGTGTCACCAAAGCCTTCGACCTTTTGTTCTGGAACACTTAGGAAACAGATGCAGTCATTAGTGACGTCAACAAGATTCAAAATAGCGTTCGCTGAATCAGAAATACTTGGATGCGTAGCAAGCTTCTTAATTAATGAATTCACCAGTTCAAGTTTATTCGAAAATCTGCCTTCGAGTAAATCCCAAACAATTTTGTAATTTGAATCTGAAATAGGTATAGCTTGATTTATTTGCAGAGCTTCAGCCTTACTAGAGCTCTTAAGATATTGAAGCTTTTGCGCGTCTGATAATTTAACATTATTGTGTATACTGCCTTAAAAAGATCGCTAAATGTAAGCCATTGATCTAAATTTCCATTAAAGGGAGGTAAAGTTAATTTCGGAAGTTTTACTTCTGTAGTATCTGATTTAACACTAACTGAACTATCATTATCAAGGCGAGAACCCGTTTGTTCTAAATCCAAGTAGAGATCATCAGTTGTATTTTGAACTATTTGATATTCTTCAACATAGGTATCAACTTCCTTTTCCTCACATGCTACATAAATATTATCAAAATGCGTAAAACATCTGCACTTAAAGTATTCAGTTTCTTTTTAAAAAGTTCGCTTTTTGCCGCATCGACTTTAGCAATCTGAGAATTAATTTTATCTTTTAATTTCGTTAAATTGCCTTTAGTGACTCGTTTCTTTACGTTTCTTTACTAATAGTGATTTCATATCCATCATGAAAAATGTAAAACTGACTTACCCTAAATTGATACAGCAGATGCGTTCCTTCAAATGAGCCAGCAAGAGTCTGTAGCATCAAAATTATTTGATTAATTAGAAAAATACGTGTTATCCATCAGGCGATGACAAATAAATGTTCGTTGCAGAGATTAAAAGGAAAAGATTAAAACACTAAATGAAACACAAGATGCGAAACTAAACGAATCGAAAGTAGTAAAAATGTCTTACGCGGCGTTCGTAGCGTCGTAACATACGAAAACTAAACTTCAGCAAAAGGGAATTATTGTTTCCAAGAAATTCGTAAATCCTCTGGTAAAACAGGACCAAACTCTAATTAATGACGCAGCGATGTGGATTAATAACAACAAGCAATGGACTGTATTAAAGTGCGATTTTATTCTCAAGCAAAAAAAAATTGCGTTGCGAATTCAGCTAAAAAAGAACATCTACTCTCGACTCCAAAGTACACGTAGTCACGTGATTGACTTAATAAATCTGCGTTCGTAATAGCAGCATCATATACTAACTTAAATTTAATAAAAACACACGGAATATTAAATTATACGCATTTTGCATTTCATTAAAACTTATTGGATTGAATTAAATCTACTTCGTGGATAGCGCATAAACCACAACAGAGTAAATTAAAGCACTATTTAAAATTCACTGTATTTGTTTATCATAGCGATACTGTGGCGCTAGCTTCACTTAACAGCGTTATATCTCATTCATTTTATAACTCAGAAAGCACAAAAATTATATATATCATCTGAAGAATTACCTAATTATAGCCACATGTTCTATTCAAATACTATAATAAATCTAAAACGATATCTAAAAGAAATTAAGCAAACAAAAAAGAAAGAAATAGTTTTTCACAGACGATTCAGTACTGCTCATCTTATTAATTCAGTTCTCACTTCCCGACAAGGCAAAATTACATAAAAACTCAAAATATCTATATTAAAAATTACGAAGTAAATCTTAAACTCTTATTACCTCGAATAAATTCAAGAATGGATTAAGCATGATTTAATTCGCAATAATAAAAGAAGGCATTATCTTGGTTTTTGCGCTTAATTTCCCTAGATTGGCAACAAATCCAATATTCTGCAAAGTTTCAAGTGTAAACAAATACGGCTGCTATATAGCCAAAAAAATTAGGTTTAGCCCCACTTACACAACTTTGAAATTTTTAGAAATTTTACGACTATAACATGTAGGTTAACTAGAGGCATAAAAACCTTAACCTTAAGATAAGAACAACATAATTCAATCATTTTTAAAGCAAAAAATTAACAATTAACAAACATATAAGAGTAAAGAAACTGAGCTCACTGAGCTAAGTAACAGAGTGGATTGTTATGTTCATAATTGTTCGAATTCTCGTTTGAGAAACTAAATAAATTTAAGCTACTACTCTTTAGGAGAAATCAAAATATTTTTATTCAATTTCGTGAAATAGTGATTTAATGTATTAATATTTTTATATTTCGAAAAAAGACAATGCTTCAATGATATTTTTCCTTTATTTAAATTTTATCTTCGTTTCCTTGTGAAACAATTCAGGAGAGGGAGAAATTTCGCTGTGTCATCTTTCAGGATCTGACGCCCATCTGTAGAATATTATAAAAAGAAAATTTCATTATTCTGTTGCTTTAAATAGATTGGATACGTGATAAAATTTAGAGAGGTTAACGTTTCACCTACAAGGAAAGGCCACTGCCTTGGCGATTTAAGTGTCCGGTTTTTCTCCTGGTTTTGAATAGTTGCGCGTGCGCAGTTAGCCTGTTTTTGTGATTTGGGTGGAAAAAGTGGAAATTTGGTCTCTAATGAAGGGGTAAAAATCTAGTTTTGTGGTAGTGTCTTTTGTGATGGGAAAGAGAATTTTTAGTACGAGTGAGTGGTACGCTTGACGCCTTACGATGATGTAGTTTCCTCATGCAGTTGTTAAGACGAGGGGCGCAGTTATGCTCCCTGTCGGTCGGGAATGAATTGGCTGATTTTCGAGTGAAACACATGATATTGGAATGAAGGTTTAGCTGTTTGCTGGTTGCTACTCTGCTACGAAAAACGCTTCGCCTGCATGTTGGAGGAAAAACACTTTTATGCAAAGCGATCGAGAGTGGAGGTAGCATCTTTCTGGCACTTGTTAAGACAGATGGGGCAACTATGCCCTTATGTAACCTGCTTTCCGCTAGGAAAAAAAAATGAAGTTGGTTGATTCTCGTAATGAAACACCGTATTTTGAGAACAGTCTTTAGCTTGAGATGAATGTTACTCTGTTACCGGAAACCCATGGAGCAGTAAAAAGATGAAATATTACTAACAGGTCAACGTAATGCCTGAATGCGTATGTGAGGCCCGCAGTTGTCTTCATGGAGCATCGTCCTGATATTTCCTAATACCCGAGTAGAGACGTTTTTGGAGTATTCTCTCAATGAATAAATATGAATGAATCAATGAGTAAATATAGCAATATTTTAAACGAGCTAACTGATCATCTTATTCTTCATACATGCGTTACGCATGTGCCTCTCCAGAAGTGTTTCGACATGACGGATCCTGAATAGTGTTGTTCCATTTCCTTCCATATACCTGAAATTGGAGTTCTGAGTACTCTACTTTCCAGTGTTCCTATCTTGGTACTTTTCGGAGACACCAGATTCTCGCCGAGTGGTTTCTTCAGCTGAACTACCGGCTCCTGACTTTTCCGCCGACCTGTTGATTAGAGGTACTCATCGTGGTTAAAATGACGTCCACCGAACATTTAGATAAGTTTTTTCTTATATGTATATATTATATATAAATTGAATAAATCTAATAAGGTTTAGTAGGAATAAGCAGTAAGAATATAATTATTAAAGTGAATTGGAAATGCTGAAAGATTAACGTACTGTTCTAAGTCAGTAAGAAATGTGTAAAAGACGATTTTTTTAATATATGTTCTTTTATGTATTACTTATTAATTACTCTAGAACTGATGGTTAAATGAATGGAGAGTGAAATTTTATGGTATCCTGTCGTTGAGCTATTGCTGAATCCAATGGAAGGTAAAACATGCATACTATACCTGTTTCCAGTATCTTAATAGCCTTCATGATCAAGTAGAAACTCTATATGTCTTAGTTATATTCTGTTGCCAAAAGGTTAAATTAATAGAACTTAAGGTTAAATACAATAAAAAGAGATTAATTGGTTATATGCTCTGCTTTTTATTTGTATTTCTTGATATGATTATTCACTGATGCACGATCCCGGAAATGGAAACACAACGCAAATATTCCACTAGCTTCGGTCTTACAACTAAGTTGAATTTGACTTGAATATGAATTATAATTTACTAAGAATTAAGGTGAATTTATTAACCTCTGATTACAGTAACAAAAACTTTACATTGGTCATTTTGAACTTTTACACAAAAGTTACATTTTTTAAAAATTTTACAATGAAGACTAGCTGTACAAATTTTATATTGGTAAGTTTTAACGTAATAATTTTTAATTGTTACGGTTTCACTAAGTGAATTTGTGCGAGTAGAAAACACACAATTTTACAGCATATATATATATATATATATATATATATACTTTGGTACGACCAATTGCAGCCCAAATAGGAGGTGCACATCTACCTGTTATAGCAGTCCTATATACAAAATTTCAACGTTGTGAGGTTATTCGTTTTTGTGTTATGCCAGATAATACATACATACATACATACGTACCTAGGTACGCACAGATGCCGCGAAAAAATCTCTTCAGAGTCCATTTTAAGACAGTTTTATAATTTTTTGTTGAAAAGAGTCCTTTATTCTGTGCTTACGTACGGATATCACGCAAAACCATAGTTAAATTTCTTTCGATACGGGCCCAAAATGGATATTTTCATTAAAATATATTACCCAAAATTTTTCGCGATTACAATACTTCCTTTTTACTTCATACAAGGATGAAAAAAATGAAATGGGGGATTATGAAAAGAGCGCGAAATTGAAAAGGAATTCATTCTGAACCTAAATCTTAATAAAGGATGTTAGAAACATATTTACATAAAAGGAATTATTGTTGTTTAGATTTAATCTCACTTGTCTGACAGTAGACTTGTCTCACTTGTCTGATGTAAAACAAATATTAATAAATTGCAAGTTCTGCAAAATGTTGTACTAAGACAAGCGGTGGACTGTCCTCAGTTTCTGAGAAACGATGCGATCCACCGTGAGTTTAAAATGCCATATATATATGATTACATTGTAACCTTGGCTAAAAAAATTTATGACAAAATCCCGGATGTCCGGAACCCCACTATATGTGTGCAAACATATGACTATAATGCAAGGGCGTATAGAAAAAGACCCTTAGCTGTCCCCCGCACTGCGAATCCGTAGTCGGATGTGATTGTAAATATATATATAATATCAAAAATGCCCAAAAAAATCATAAAAACCCACACTTGTACATAGCTTATTGTATCTTGAATTGTATTATGTATTATGTTTATTTACTGTATAATTCTTTGGAACTGTGCTGCTGCCGCTAATTTTTATTTTAGTAATTTAGTTATTTACTGGTTAAGTAATTTTAATTATATCTCATATCCTCTTGCTTACTGGCATTTTCCTGTTATCCGCACTTCCTTTACTCGTACTGCTCTTCGTTCAACTTGGATCAGCCCCGGTGGTGGACACTAGTCTCGGTCGGGACTCTGTACTTTGTTATTCAAGCTTCAACATCCTAATTTGCCATATAATTGCTCATCATTGCGTCATCCTATGCCAAACCATCACTTTCGAAGCACCATGAATTCGAAAATCGGCACCTCACTACCCCAGGGTAGAGCCAAGTGCGCGGGCACCTTTTTTGCATCTATAAAGATTGCTTGAGCCGACAGTAGCATCAGAACAAGACCACGACATTCATCGTGACAAGGCGTGCAAGATTGCGCCTGTCGTTGGCAAGAGCTTTAAGTACAATACAGTTGACAGTACGCCTTTACTTAGTTCCGCCCCCTATTTTGATGAACAGTACGCCTGGGGGGAGGGTCCGAGGGTCTCCCAACCCTCTTTCCGTACCATCAACCTCTGGAGAGGACTTTTGTCTAGCCGCATATTTAGAGCGACAGAATGTTGCACAGATACAATAACACTTACAAACATCAATGCCTTGTCCAGGATCCGAAGCCGTGCCCTTCGGTGCGGCAGTCAGAGTCACTAACCACTATCCCGGTTGGACGGCTGAAGGTAAGCAATGATTCATGAAAGTAACGGTTTGGATTACAACAAAATTATTGTGTAGTAATTAACTTTTAATAATAGATCTAACATGTATGGTTCGTGTCCCATGGTCCGAGCAGACGTTTGTTACTTGCAGTGGCTCGTCATAGTAAGTGATGCAATAGCCGTTGACGAGCGTGTTTGGCCTA
>KK115825.1:312225-326137 GCA_000611955.2 Stegodyphus mimosarum | reverse complement strand
GGGCGGACAGTCTTTCTGGTGGGACCTACGTAAAAGAAATGTCACCTCCAGAATGCACCTTAGTTGTGGATACATCATATAAAGCTTGATGATATCACGTTTTTGGTGTATTAGACCACCTGTCATGGGATTGAATTATCTATTTTCAACGCTTATATTAAGCTGTCTTTATGACTTTGTAATATTATTCATATTATAAATAAATAGTAATCCGACTAGAGCTTCTCAAATGAGCGCGTCAAAACTGGGTAGATTTCAGAAGGATTACCGTAAGATATTCTTTGCTTTGCTGAGTCTGTTATGGGCACTATTTTTCGAGCGGTGTACTCGCTAGATCAGCATGCATCCTTCCTGGCGGTGTACTCGCTAGATACTCGCTGCTCTTAGCGGTGTACGCGCTAGATCAGCATGCATCATTCCTGGACGTCACCATTATACATTAATAAACATGTATTAGTGAACAGGGGATGACGCTCCAGTTCTTTTTGTTGTGTTGTATGGTTTGTGTATTAACACACACGAATATGAAGCACATACATGATGTTATGTAGTGATTTTTGGTTAGTTTAGAATTATGGATTAATGTGTAGTTAATTGCAGTTATTTGTTAATTAATTATTGAGTGAGTAAATTATATGCATTAATTTATGCTTATTCTAAATTTTTCTTCACGAATTGTATTGCTTATGTTATTGAATCAATTATTCTTGTGCGAGTTAAACAGAGTTCTCATTCTTACGTTACGCGTTCGACAGTATTAGCTTTCGGGAAAGGAGACAATGGGAAATCGGTTGCTTTCTGCGTAATATTTGAAATTTAAAAATACTTCCTTTTTATTCACATGGATGAAATTTATACCTCTTAAAGAGAAAAAATTTACCCTTCTTATGAACCTACTTTCATGACTGTACGTCGCCCCGTTGGAGAATTATGCCCATTTAATTGCTAAAATTGTTGAATTTCGTGTCTAGAAATTTATTCTGCTATAAGCGCCGTTTTGAGCACTTTTCTCGTCAAGGTCATGTACTGCGTCCGGTTGCGTGGCAGGGGAGTGATAGGTTTGTCGCATTCTTTCCCTCACCCCTCCTTGTTGGCGAAGGGGGTGGCGAGGGTGGAACTTTTTTTGGTGTGAAGAAGGAAAAACTAAGTTTTCGCAGCACTGTTTTGTGTTTGGCGAGATTTGCATACTAATTCACCAAATTTGGTGATTTTCGAAAATTCTGGAGCCTGGACGATTGAAATCGTCATGCAAGGCCATGCTCAGCCCTTTTTGCCTTGGATTCGCAGCGTTAGAAGCACGTTATTTTTTTCTTCCTCTGGAAGAGCCGGAGATGGGAAATAAGATAAAGATGAACATAAAAAAAAAAAAAATCACTTGAAGTTTACTCCTCCGCACTTTACCATCCCCGTGTTGGAGTCGAGAATGTTGTTTTTTTCCTCATCGAATTACTACCATCAACTCGAGTACTACCATCAACTCGCATGAATGAGAATAGACGGAAAAGGGAGGAACCCTTAGGAGCTCTTGTTTTGCTGCACGAATGCACTTTACCATCTTCATAGTGTCTGATCCAGGTGTCCAGATTTCTTGCCGGACTCCCTCGTTCAACATCTGCGAAGAGCTGGTTCGGCAGAGCCTTGTTCAACACCTGTTATGAATGGGACATCCGGAAAAAAAAATCTATAAGTTGAGTTAATGCTTAATTAAATTTTCTACCCTTCAAGTGAGTTCAACCTTTTGATTGTTAATTTCACCTGAAATTTAGTACAGCTTGCTACCTAAATTCCGTGAACATGTTTCCTAAGTAATATGGTAATTTAAAATTTTTTTAAGAGATTTGATTATTTGAAGTAAATTTTCCAGTGATGAATTATTAATGTAAGGAGTAATTATATGTGTGTTTAATTTCCAATTAAATTCTATTTAACTTTTAGTCAAGGTTTTTCTGCTGGATCTTAAATCCAGGCTGTGTATTTAAGCAACTGCTGCACTATTAATCTATTTAGGACTTTTAACCTTAACTTGGAATGTAATTAAAATTTATATATAATGAATTAAGACAGGATATTAAATTTGTAAACTTATCTAAATTTTACCTTTTTACTTTAAGTTGTTACTATTTTTGGTTGAGAATTAACTTTAACTTTTGCTAATTAAGGAACGATTAAAAATTTAAATTCTACTTTACCTTTAATTGTGTAATTGAATGTAGGAATAAATGTAATCATTTTTCTCCAACGGGTCTACTTGAATATGTAATATTTTCTAACTGCCTAAGGGATTTGCTAAATTTATGTATGTAATTTTTACCTGAGTAAATTAAGAAATTTCTTGAACTAAGTAATCTCTATCAATATTGGTAAAGACACCATGCTCGGTGATTCATTAAATTCCTGTGTATTTTTATGCTGGCCAGCAGAGTTTGATAACTGCATATGAAAATTTAATATTAATTTTTACGGTGTAAATTTTTGATTAATTCATCTCGGTGCATATTTGAAATTAGCAATATATATATTATAATTCTAAATGCATTATTTTAAATAGTTGTCACCTGAACACACCATAGATCTAGAAATTTAAGTTGAAAGATTGAGTGTCTTCCTTTAATGCTGCAATAAATATCCTTGGTTATATATATATATTTGATTCAGAGTTTTTCTTATGATGACTTGTGTGAATGTTTTTAACACCAGTACTCCTGCTTGGTCTTAGGGGTTGTTCGGGTTAGTAATACACAACGCAAATGAGATTTTGGTTTTTGATATTATTGTAACAGTTAGTATTTAACATTTGGTACCACAGAAGATTTGGTGATGTGAAAAGTGCCACAGAACATCTGGTGCCGCGACAATTGCCACAGAACAATATCAGACATATTAATAAAAGTGAAAGAAGTATACATGTTTAATTAAGGGAGTTTATTATTTTTAAGCCGCTTAATTTGTTAAATAATTACAGAACAATACAATTTAAATTATAGAGCTGACATTTTATCTAATTGCAATATTTTAAGAGCTCGTTATTTTGAAGAAACATGGAAGTGAAATTTAGCATCTCACGCCTCTTAAAATGGATGCATAACACACACACACACACACACACACACACACATATATATATATATATATATATATATGACACATGAGACGATAGAGTAACAAAATGCAACATAATGTAACAAAAAGGGACGGAAAAAGGACAAACAAATGCTGCTGTAGATTTTTCAGTCTCTACGTCGAGCTTTCTGCTTTAAAGCCATAACGCGAGGTACATAATATGCGATATTAGAAACACTTTTTTAAATTAAAATACTAATGCAAGTATTTTTAAACATTAATAATTACGCATATTATTAATGACATGAATGCATAGATGATAAATGAAAGTCCTTATTCCTTCAGAGATGAAAAACGTACACCCTCGAAACTTATCATTAC
Organism: Stegodyphus mimosarum; assembly: GCA_000611955.2. Lineage (NCBI taxonomy): Eukaryota > Metazoa > Arthropoda > Arachnida > Araneae > Eresidae > Stegodyphus > Stegodyphus mimosarum. The sequence continues at coordinate 322,696 of KK115825.1, read as the reverse complement.
GTATGCGGAGCACTCTGGATTCAGAATACAGAAAGGTTTCTATAGATAATTCTATGCTGGTAACTATTTACTGCGCAATAGTACGGAATTTTAAAGCTTTTCATGGATATCACAAAATTTTAGTTCTGATGCAGAGAAGAACTGTATATCGTTGTGTTTACGTCGAGTGTTTATTAGACAACTTTCATTTCTGCAAAAACCTTTGATCTTTACGTTTTTTACTATAAAACGCATCCTATACCGCGTTATAATTTTGTAAAGCGGTTTTCATTCAAATCTTATTTCATAAATTATAAAACTGATTTTTCAGAATGAAAAAAAGGTAAAGCGTAGAGGCCATTTGTCGGAGGCGTTGCCATTCGACATGCAATAAAATATTAAATATACCTTCAAAATTAAAACAACACGTACTTTTCTAGCTGAGGAATTTAAAAGCAATTTACATACTTCATAATAATTTATTGTCTCATTTCCCAGTAATACATCAAACTTGTATAATTGGTATTACTTTAGTTTTATGATTTATAATGCATATACTAATTGATATTTTTTATAATTATTGAGCCATTATTGTATTAAATAAAAGATATTTCTAATAGTATGTATTATGAAACTTGATATAGACTAAAAATTTATTTGCCACCGAAAAATAAGAATTATTTTACTTCATGTTACTTTCTATACGTTATATTATTTACGAAATGCTTCTACAGCATTAATATTTTCACAGTTAAATTGCCTTAAAGGTTCTCTCATCTATCTTGTGCAGAGGATTCTTTAACTTGCATTTCCTGGCAATTAAAATAACTTTCATAGAAAAAAATTTCTTTAAACTTTGTTATCTATAATTAAGAAAAAATCACTCTAATAAAATTTTTACGAATTGAAATCACAAAGGAGATATTCAATAAAATTTTAATTTCCTTTCCTTTCGCAGGAATCTTTCTCATACTTAATTGCTTTTTGATTCGTAATCTGAATCAACAAATTTAACACCTAACAGAAGAATCAAATTCCTCAGAAAACTAGTTTAACTCAGAGTCAGGAAATCAAAGTTAAACCAGCTTTAGCGAAAGTGCGCACTAACACATTTCATGACAATGAGGTAAGTCGAGACAACGAGGTTAGCGAGAGACAAAGTAAATATATCCAGAGACTTTCCTGAATTGCTTCTAATTTATTATTTATTTGCATGACTAGCTTCCTTGGAAAACAGCGAATTCGGAGGCAAAGTGAAACGGAAAATCTAAATATAAAACAAAGCTGATTCGCTTAAAAAACTAACTAACCAATCAAACCTTTGAAATATATTGGGATGAAATGAAAAAAAAATCAGAAATTAGAACTTTAAGTGTAAGCATTGTAGTTTTTTCTGCTTACATCTACCGATAAAAAAGAAATCTGATAAATTTTGACAAGCGTTACTCCTTTTCAGAGCAGAGACCGGATTATTACCTTCGAGTAAATGGACTTGATCAGACGAGTTCGTAACATTTTGCCTTCTGTTTTCTGTGGCGATGTTTTCTGGCTTATTGCAACCTCAACTGTAATTTCTAAAGATTATTCTCATTTTTGTGCCTAGGTTTTAAGAGGAACTATAACCCAGAATCATCTCTACATGGACTGAAGTTGTAACTATTGGCTGCCAATTCATCATAACTTCTAATAATGCCAAGGAGTGGATCATGTCTGCTTTAACAAGTTCTAAAGTGCGATACGGTTACAAGCCTCTTACAACAATCTTCAGTGAATGAAATTATAATTTAAACATAAGTAAAAAATATGAGAAAATAAGTCTTCTTTGGAATTGGAATACAATCTGTTTTCGATATCTTGGTTATTTAAAATGTCTCCTGAAGAACAAATTGTAGTTCCAACTCTTCTACTCTTATGTCGAGAGCTACACATACATATATACTGGGAAATAAAAATCTAAACTGAAGGTACTTTCCGATATCAAGCAGAATATCTGCTGTGAAAAATCTGCAAAAATTCCTAGTAAAATAATCTCATAAGTTATTTATCTTCTTCTTATTATTATTAATTCCTTGTACGAAGTAAAGGAAGAATTGTAATCACGAAAATTTCCGGGTGCCATATTATACGAAAAGGACTCTTTTTCCGAAACGATTTAGAAAATTAATTTAAAATGGAATCAGAAAAGATTCTTTCGTGGCGTCTGTACGCACCTACGTATGTACATGCGTACATATGTATGTGATGTATCTCGCGTAACTCAAAAACGAGTAGCCTCAGAACGTTTAAATTTTGTATATAGGTCTGCTGTAGCATGTAGTGTGCACCCCCTTTTTTGCTGGCAATCAGCTGCACAAAAAAGTGTATGTACATATATATATATATATATATCCGCTCTGTTACTCGGATCAGTGAGCTCAGTTGTTTTGTTCTTATATGTTGGTAAATTGTGCATTTTTTGCTTTAAAAATGCTTGAATGATGTTGTTCTTATCTTCCGGTTAAGGTTTTTATGTCTTTGGTTAACTTACATGCAATAGTTGTAGAATTAACAATTTAAAATCTGTTTAAGTGCGACTAAGCCTAATATTTTACCATAGCAGCGATATTTGTTTACATTTGAAACTTAGCAGAATAGAGGATTTTTTGCCAATCTAGAGAAACTAAGCTTCGCATCAAGAATGATAACGTCTTCTTTTATTATCACGAATTAAATCATGCTTAATCCTTTCTGGAATTGTCATTTAAGTTAATAAATTATCTGATATGTTTACTCAGTGTCTACAACAAATTAAGTCAGTTTCTAAGGCTCAGATTCTGGGATTCGCCGAGTGAGAACTAAAGTAAACTTTCAGTTTTGTGCACCGAAAAATCTGCCTTTTTGCCCGCTGGCTGAATTGCTTGTTTTTTAGTAGAAACTCTAATTTCAATTATAAAACTTAATCTTTAAATTGTTTTAACTGTATTCATGTTTTATATTTTTCTATATCTTTCAATTTTTAATAAAGAAATTTTGAAGTTTCATGTTTTCTTTTTTTTTTTTTTTTCCTTTTGGCGAAGTGAGAACTGAATTAATTGAATGAGAAATTTATCTCTAATGAAATTCGAGGAAATAAGTTTAAACGAAATGCAGGAAAAATTGCATATAATTTAATATTCCTTGCAAGGAAGTCATGTGGTGTATACACCACTTTTTTTGCAATTAAAATACTCGAGTTATCTTTAGCGCCTGTGGTTCCAACTCATACTTTTGTGTACTTTTGTGCTAGACATATGTGTACTAGAAATGAAATATCTGTAAAGCTGAAGATACTTTCCAATAATTTGAAGTGGAATATCTGCTGTAAAAAATTTGCAAGAATTCATAGTAAGATAAACTCATAAGTTATTTATTATTATTATTTTCAATTAATTATACTCGAGTCGTCTCTAGCGGCACCCAATACTCATTATGGTAATCATAAGCTGTTGTACTCCGCTCACTGCATATAACATCTGTTATAGGCATTCAAATAATTTATTCGAGATGAAATGGTGGGAGTTCTATAAATCCGTACAATCATTTAAGAGATCTGTACAGGCCATAATCTAGAATGCAAATATTAGATGGAGTAAGTTACTTTCTGATGTATCAATAGTGAATTTAAATTAAGCTGTATAATTTTAACAATAGAAAAATTGTTATTCTATACAGCAGGAAAACTTTCTTTGTTCTTTTGCATGCACAAAAACAGCTAAATATACCTAATGCTTACAGGTATTTTTACTGCTACAAACAACAGGTAAACTAAATGGTGCAAAATATGTGTACGAAACTACAAACTTTATAAATATACATGTTTTGCGTCGCATCTTTGATTTGATGACATTGATCAACTTCAGAAAAGCACAAAATGACTTTTGTTGCTTACGTATTATCGCAGTCCGTATAGCGCAGTTTGGCGACTTTTTACAGATGAAAATGTTAAAGTTACTTATTGGATGCAAGTTGATGGTTTTTGCGAATTTTTTTAGAAAGATTCAGGGATTATAGATATTTGTAGTAAGTTGGCATATATTATCAACATATGGAAAGAAAATCTACTTTAGAAATTTAAAATACAAACTTTAATTATTAAGTAAGGATTACGTGATACATTTAAAAAATAATAAAACACATTCTTTAACAAAACGTTGTGCTATGTTTTTGCGCGATTCTTCTCCCTAAGTACACAGCGATCTGTTTTCGCTTTAGAGAAAGTATCAGAGAACTGTATACTCGGAACTGTAGCACAGCGGGTAGAGTTTGGCACATTCTGAAAAATTTGGTGACCTCTACTTCGGTTATTGTGATAACGTAAGTACCTGACTTTTCGCCTAAAGAAAAATTTATTTTTCATGTTTAAGGAAAATCAGTTCTTATCTGTGTTCCACACATGAACAAAAGTTAAGGCATTGTGCAGCTATTTAACTCAGAAAGGTTCCGGGAATCGAAGCAAAAATAAATTTCTATAAATTTAGAGTATATTCATTTGTTTACTGAAAGGCTTGTTTCGTGAAACAAATTCTGTCTACTTTCATCACAATGATTGAACATTTTGCAAATACTGAAAATGGACATGCATTGTTACCCGGTTGAAAGTTTTATAAACAGCGAATACGTTTATGATAACAGACATTAATTTTATTTTACCAAAAGCCTTCTGGTGATTCAGTGCTATTACCTTTTTCTGTTGCGATTATATGAAAGTCAGGTACAACAAATAGAAAGAAAGACTTGTGAATTTTCGAGAACAGGTAACCACGGCTCCTTTTATAATAAACGAAAAAGCTTTTTTCAAAGAAAAAAAGCAAATGGCGGTAGTTTTATCAAGCTTCAACGGTTTTTCTTAGTTGCAACTGAAGGACGTGACAGTGCTGAATCACTGAAAGCGCTTCTGTTAAAATTTTTACCATTAATCGTTGGTTTTTTTAGAATCAATTAAACTTAGTATGTTATTCTTTCCTAGCTAGTGGTTTATTTATTGATATATGAAAAACATTTAAAAAACTTAATTGTAGAAAAACAACGTGTACCAATTATTTATGAAAGTACAAGTAGACCTTCTTTGGAGGCCTTCTTTGAAGGACCTACCAGCGAGCAAGCGGTTAAAGTCGCTGAACATTAGTATATTGACCTGAGTTCGGTTGCAACCGAGCGGGCCAATTGCCTAGGTATTTTCGAGTTTTTCACTATCTGTAATAACGTACTTAGCAGCCTGTGTCCCTCAGTAAGTTATCTACCAACGCATCTCTCTCTTCTTAAGCAGATAAACTTTCGTGCCATAATCAAATAAAACAAACCGTACGATTATGTGTAAATTACGGATTTTCAGTATTCAGGCAGAACAGGATGCATTTTCTATGATGAACATGACTGATTTAATCTGCAAAGTCGCAAAACCTAGATTCATTACACTTTTGGATCACTTAAAAAGTTACAAAATCATTCTCGTACGAACCAGCATCTTGGCAAATCAAAATGAATTCTGAGTCACCATTTAACGTCATTCGTTACATACACGTGCTGCGTAACTAGTTTGCTTTTCTAACTTAAATGACAGGAATTTGTAAATGAAAATTTAGAGTCGAGTAATTTAAGATGTTTCGGCTTTTGAGATTCGATTTAGCGAGCAATTATTTTACGTAAGTTTACTCTATTTTCGATTAAATTTAATTTTCTGCAAAAGGGGTTTGTCTTTCAAATATTCATTAATGATATTTAATTAAATGCTTTTGTTTCGTTTGTGCGTTTGATAACAGTAGTTATATTCCGCAATTCGTTAGTTAATAATATATGCTTCTCCTGTTATATTGTTAATTTACTTACCACTCCTCATACTATTCATGATAGGGAGCTCGTGTCTCTGACTAACTGGATAAATTGAATACACTGTCATGAAATTTTAACGAAAGAAAGGATTTTGTTTAAAATGATTTAGGAAAAAGTATGTAATGGCAATTTTAAAACCATTAAACTATTTGTAATTTTCGCTAAAATGTTTTATATTCTCCGTTGCTGCGGCAATTGTTGGCTTTTTGTGGTTACTGTGGCATACCTTTACAAAATGCAAGACGCCGAATGTGTTTACCGAATGTTTTTAACTTTCTTAGAGGTCACCACATTTGCCCTAAATCCTTATGCGGGTCATGAATGAACTTAATGAAAGGTGAGAAATGTTTCGAGTTATTTCCTTTCCCGGCAGGTAATTCCCCGAAAGTTCTTGCGATCTTTTTTCCCCATTCTGGTTTCCATCTGTACTACGAGAATTATATTTTGAGATTGATTGAGAAATTGGAAAGCTGGATCCATCACTACGCAAAAATCATACACATATTCAACGCAGACATGGAAGCATCAACAAATAAGAAAAGATGGAGATACAAAGATTTTCTAAGATTCAGAATGAAAACTTCACCAAAGCAGAAGTGGCTGAGACCGACGCGGGAAAAAGTACATTAAGTGTACTTACTGTACACTATATTTCTAAATACTATGCACATATCAGTGCATGCGCGAAATAGCTGTTGAGCAGTTATAAAGGTCGAAAGTCTCAATTGTCAAGAGTTCAAACATATGTGACACCAATTTTTACCCCGCCGTAGCGACGTAAATCAAATCAGAGATCCGTGCAATTAGATTAATTAATGGATTATAAGTTCTTTGGTTTCGTACATATTCCTCAATTTCCTGTATACCTGGCGATTTGGCGACAAGAACTTAACTCTTCACGATTTAGAAGCTCAGGGTCAAGCTGGTCTACACTAGATGTATGGAAGCTTTCCTTCTTTACAAGCACGTTTTTTTAGTAGATCCTGGACAAGACTTGCAAGTTGGAAAGGCGCAATGGCACCGTTAGTCTCAGATACTTCTTTATTATAATCCTTCCTTTTACATGCGCAGTTTTCAAAGTTTCTGTTTTAATTTCGAGATGACTTCACTGTCATGAATCCCTATCAGGTTTTTGGTGCAGTTCACCTCTCTATCATTTAGTTACTTCACAAAAGCTTTTCTCTCAGCGGTATACCTAGTATCTCACACACCTTATTTATATTTTCAGTGTGCTTTTCAAGTATCATAACGTCAAGTATCTTTCAGCTGCGGGTAAAATCTTTTTATGAAGAAGCTTTCTAAGTGAGTTAAACTTAAAAAATTATTTGTCAGTAAAGATGTTTCTCATTTCCCTTTATGTATACATCTGTTGTACAAATAGATGACTGAGAAACCTGTCGTTTTATTATTTGTAAATTTGTGTATGGGAATGTGGAAATAGACGAATGGAGGTAGAAGAATATTGTTAGCTTCTGGCAAGCACACTTCTTATCCAAAGAAGGCTAAAAAGCTATTCAAAACTTAGAATCTCCGAAATAAAGAAAGCAGTTCGTAATATATTAGGACTTTCATATTATCGTTGACACATTTCTACTTTTACTAATTTAGTTAAACCGGTAATAAAATAAATCGATCAAAGAGCATCGACTGAAATAAATTTGCAAGATAAACATGAAAATTATTTCAGAGAATAGAATTTAGTTATTTTGAAGCTCTTGCTTGTTAAGCATTAAATAAACTAGCGTTCCCAACTTATACATCATATGGAGTAGCAGGTACAGGTAAAAATGTGAGGGAAACAGAATTTTACCCATTCATCGTAAAGACATAGTTTCACTGCACTAACTCTACATCTATGTCCCAATTTTGATAGAAAACGTTCGGGGAACAATCTGAAGGACTCCCGCCCTTATTTTGCATTATCAAACCCGTCGAAACGACTTTCGTCTGAACGGTATTCTAAGTGTCCCCATATTGCACAGACACTATACACTTACAAACATCTAAGCCTTCTTCGGGATATAAATCCGGCTCATCGGTAGGGCAAGCAACGTCGCTAACCATTATACCTATCAGACTGAAACGCATGCTATAGCAGCAAGTTTAGCACAACTGAGTGTAACCAGTGCAAAACATCCAATTAACGTTTACAAGTCAATTATTGGCTAAGTCCTAAAATAATTATACTGTGATAGACAAGAAAGCAAATGCTGTTATGTTTGCTCAAACGAAACTTCAAACCTTTACGTCCAACATTGGTGTCCAATTTTAATTAACATAATCCTTTCAATTTGATAATTCAATGTTCTTCATAGGTTACAATGATGACAGATTCATAGATTACAAAGTTGAGTTTAGCTTGTTGCAAACGAACGTGATGTACTGGAAAAGAAAAAAATTATGCAAATAACAGATTCTATTTCCTGACTGACTGTGAAACCTTGGACTATCTCCAGACTGACTGTTAAACATTAGACTGATTTAGACATTTTGTGGTTTATAAGTGAACATAGTAGAATTAAATTAATTTTAAAACTGAAATCAAATAACTATATAATAATCGTTTAAAGCAAATTAACTATAACTTGCTAAGCATTCATTATCCATATTCTAAATATTAAGTTCGTGTTCATTATTACTGTAATGTATGTTTTGTAGTGTGCCTTGCCAGATCCTTATAAGTCTTATGTCGGTGAGGTGTGGTGCATCGTCGTAGACGAACGGTATTCGCAAAGTACTAGTTGCATATGCACTTGCTCCGTGATATAGTACTACACATTTTAGCTAACCTCTGGCTGTCTTGAACAGGGCAAGGACATATGAGTTTAAAAATATAAATCTAATCCGCATTATTTGCACAAATATGTGTGTTTGAATAAATGTTATATTTACCTATAAAATTGCGTAAACACGATGTTCTTGAAACAATGCAGCAGAGTTATTGTAAATATGGAAATGGTTGCGGCACGATATTCATCCAACCCACTCGGAGTTCTATAAGCATGAAAGATAAGATTTCTTATGCCATAACATTAGTTTGCATGACACACGGGATAGATCGTGCCGATCAAAACTGAAATATTAATAGAATAAGAGAACCGTTACGTGTCACTACGAAAAACAAAGATTCATCAGAACAGCGTTAGTGTAAAAGTTCTCTACAATTGTTCTATCAGCATTGCAAAGTTGTGTAAATAACTCCAATAATTTACGTAATCACAACATGCCCATGCATCAAGGAATCAGCTCTCTTGTTTTTTTACTTAACTACTCATTTACCTTTGAGAACACGTAGTCTGAAAAGTTATTTAATTTTCCAACCGCTTTGAAAATTCCCGCATTATAATATTTGCAAAACGTCTGTAACATCGTTTATTATTAGATGCTTATTTGCATTTATTAGCCTTTCTTGTACATACTTTTTAATATTATTCTTGCATCATTAGCGCTAAAATAAAAGTTATTTCAAAGTAATTGCGATTTTTAAATTTAATTTGGGCCGGATCATAGCAGCTAAGGAGGCTGTAAGACTTCTTATTAGACTTTAAATTACTCTCTTTTTCTTGTTGTTAATTTGCTTTTGTTACATAAACAAGTGAACTTCGCACTACGGTTCATCCGAAGCAAAGGTATTGATAAATCTGAGTCTCAATCTATGAACAGAAAACATCATATGAAGTTCGGACAAGTAGTAAGATCCAGCATTTCAGCTACATTTGCGTTTCTTCAAATGTCATGGATGCATAAAGGCTTTAAAATCGTCAAATTAATGAGACGCAAATCGATACCTTTTTCGTCTGAAACAAATAATTAAATCTGCTTATTCAAGCATGCATATCTCGTTTTCGATAAATATGCTATTTCTTATGCCTTAGGAGTGCTTAATGAAGGCATAAATTTCGTAAAATTCTTGAGAAGTTCTATTTATGTAGCCAAGCAAAAAGGTCATTAAATCAAAATTTTTTTCTTATTTCAAACATTGCTTTTTAATATTCCTTACTTTAATCATCGAAAATTTTGCTTATTTGAGATGCAATTTTGAAATACATTTTCAGTGCTTTTATTTCAGAAATATCTTTCAATTTTGAAATACTTAAAAATAATGTTTTTATAATTTATTTTAGCATTATTTACTGCTATAATTATTTAAATTTATCGGATAAAAATACTTTGCTTATTTTAATTTCCAGTTTTTGTCTGATGTAAGATTTGTTTGCATTTAAAATGCATGATATATAGCAAAGGTTGCTCCTCTGAATATTTGTTGATTACTTAATAGTAGAAGACATAAAATTATAAAGAAATGAATTTAATAGGGTATGCTTTAATATTATGCTATGCTTTGTCCCGTGATTTTCCTTAGAAACAGGAAAGGAAATTAAAATTGTTTTATTTGCTTTTCGAAAATCTATAATGCATAGGTGGCTTCAACAGCAATCATGTACTATCCGAAAAAATTAAATTAATGGATTTCAATTAGTCTTGATCGCATAAGCATACTTTTATTTACTGCTTTTACATAATTCTTTATAGTATATTTATACATTTTTATAAGATAATTCTTCCTCAGTAAAATTTATGGATGAGATGAAAAGGAAGAATTAAGAATTTCCTTTGACAAATATAAAACCTTTAACTTCCATGC
>KK115825.1:273332-312181 GCA_000611955.2 Stegodyphus mimosarum | reverse complement strand
TTCATGAAAGCATAAGATTTTAACTTATCTTTCATATTAAATAATTCTACTAATGAGTAACAAACTGAGAAATTTAAAATTAATAATTCTTCTTCTTTATAATTTAAATCTTTATTTAACTTTTTTTAAAAAAACATTAAGCGATTCGTAACAGAAGAGTAAAATGAACGTTCTAAGAGCAACAAATTCACTTTTTAATAATTGAGATCTTTATTTTATTTCTTAACAAAAAAATAATATCTGAAAGGTTTCAGATTTTAAATTACGTGCAAAGGGACGTTTTTTAAGGTTTTGTGTGATACCTTTATATATTAAGTATCATGTTCTTGGCACTTAAACTATAAAATTCAGTTCAACAGCAATATCGCAAAATAATTTTAAAATGAGTATATCTTTAGAATTTCCGATACACAGTTCCGCGCCCCGGAGATAAAAAGGGGTTTTTTCTTCGTAGAGTGTTCCCATTGCTCGCTTTTAAATCGTTTGATTTTGTTCATCAAAAATTCGTTAACGTTTTACAAAATATGAAATAGATAATAAAACAAATTCCAAATTTGGGCTTCCAGATGCGCATATTCGGGTTGAAACTCAAAATTGGATGGATTTAGGTTCCGTTGTTTTATCACATTTGGAGAAACATACATACATTTATGCAGATTCTTCATTATTTAATTACTTTAAGTAATACAGGGCTTTAAGATTTGGTGGCAACAGTTTGAGGAGTGATTCAGACTTTTAATAATTCCAACGCAAAATCGCAAAACGAAAACAATAGTCCTTCAAGGACAAAGCCCCTTTGAACTAATAAACTATTAAAAATACGCATAATTTATAATATACCCAACTGATATTTTTAGGAACATTTGTAGCTTCATAAGACTTAGCAATTGATGATTCCATGGATATATATTAAGTAACAGTCCAGAATTCGTTTTTTAAATTATTTTTAAATTTTCAATGTTTTTAGTTTCGGTGAAAGACTTAATAGTGAACTATTGTTTGAAACATACAGTTATATTGAAATGTGAGATTTACAGAGCTAAATGTTATCTCTGTGTAGACCGACAAGTGCCTTATCGTTCCGTCTTAGGTGAAACAACTGAAACTCAGATTAAAGTTTAGAATAAACTTTTTTATTGTAAAAGCAACTTGCAAGTATGAGAAGCTCGTATCTCACCAAAGGAGTCTTGCTGCTTGTAGAATTCAAGCTAACATACAATAAAGAAAAGGCTAAATTAATGACGTTGGAATTTAGAAAGCAAAGTTCTAATATAAGCTAGCAAAAGGTTAAAGCCAATTAATTTAAGCTGTTCTAAGAACCGAGCTAGAAAGATCACGAATGTCAGTGTCGTTTCCAAAAGCTCATTCTCAACTGCATATATTCTTTGACTAATTTGAATATTAGTGGGAGCTAAGGTTAATGTACTACTAGGTTTGCACTTGTGTGATCACTGACTCCTAGTTTGCTCAAAAGCAACTATTCGCTTTGTGACTTCATTTCTCCTACTTGTGTTAAGTGGCACCAGCAATGGTGAGAATCTAAACTGTTTGTCTACAGACTTGTTCAACATTTTGTGGGAGCTTGTTTCGTTCGAATAAGTTATTTGAATACTTCTTTCCGTGGGAGCCGACGAAAATAGAAGTGACAATAAAGAGAAAAAAATAAGAGAATAGGTTAATAATGAAGAAATCTGAAGGTTTCAGACTACAGTTGTTGGTAACACATTCCCATAAACGTGCCTTACCTTATTAGACCTATAAAAACTTACTTTATTAGATTCATTTCATTATTTGGAAGTATGGGTCTACGATATTAACATTTCAAGAGATATTCAACTGTTAGCAAGCATTTATCAACACACAGTGCAATTACCTTTATTTATATACAATAAACTATGAGAAAATTTGTTTACATAGCCCCCTTTGGCAGCATATTAGGATCTCCAATAAGCCTGAATATACCGACACTTGAGAATCCATTAGCTCATGCTTTCGTGTTAAATTAACAAGCATAAACAGCATTTCACTTCTTATGCTGGCTTTCTGATAGCGGTTCATCTAACTTCAAAATAATATATTTCTAAAATAATCATAGACATAAAACATTGCTACATGAAAGGAGGCCAAATTTTACCCATGCCTTTGTCAGGACTGAGTGTTCGGTACATACTCTTGGCAAACATATTCGTGGAATACTTTAAGTCCTGATCTTGCACAGGGAGCTGAATGCAGCTATGTTCTGTGGTAGAAAACTGTGGTTAAGTGGTGGAAGAACTGCACTTAAGAAGGATTTAAAATCCTCTTTTATTAAACCGCAATTATATACAGCCACTTCCCAACTCGGAAGGGATACAGAAAATAATGACCGCACTTGGGTCTAAACTGAACAATCAAATAATTTGAACTAAAGTTAAATAGAAATTAAATCGTCGTTGCTCACAGAACTATCAACGCGAGGTTGGCCTCTATGCTAAATGCTGCGTAGCAAGGTTTAACTAATACTAACGCACTTAGATTTACTTCAATAAGTAATAAAGTAACAGCACTAAGGCTTAGAATTTAAATACTAGCTGGTCAGGCGAACGTCGAATAGAATGACCGTGATCTGAGACTAAAAACTCTCTCACACCGAGAGGTTTCTACCTCTGGTTTAAATATAACTTGGCTCTACTTCAAATTAGCATAAAGCTGAAAACGCGCGCTTCTTCTAACGGGAAGTTGAAAATGAGAAGAGATAGAAAGATTTAAATTAAAATAAAACTTTGTTAGTTTAAACTAAAACCTTACATACTTCCCGCCAAAACACATAGGAAAGGGGAAAAACACATAGGAAAGGGGAAATTAAAATAAAGCTTTGTTAGTTTAAACTAAAACCTTACACCTTCTATATGTGTTCCGCTTAATCACACGATATTCGTCCATGATATATCGAACGCGATTATCCTTGATGCGTCTCCTCTGCAGATGCATACAAACATTTGTGCAACTATGAAAGCTTTAAGGTAAACCGGTTTTTTACATGCATTAATTTACGTTTTATGAGCTAAATGCTTTAAAAATACTGCAATTTTAAAATTTTTTAATCATTCACACCAGTCTTGTATATATGCAAGCTCGTATTTCAGAATTTTTTCAGCAAACATATTGTTGCGAGCTACGAATTCGTGGACATCTTTTCAATAACTATGTCAGATGGGCAGAAAGAATTGAGAAATCATTATAATTACAATACAATCATTTGTACAACCCAAAAGGTAGTAAACGGCTATAAATACCTTAATGAGAACAGTAGCGATTACGAAAATTGTCCTTTACACGTGATAAATACCGCAGATCATTGAAATCAATCACAGATTAAATTCTAAATCAATAATTTTACGAGTCTGAACTGATTCATTCCGCTAAATTGCTGAATTGAACCGACTTCCAAAGCTCAACGCAGCTGTGTATATACAGGGTCGCGAAGTCTTCTGGAAAATTCGGGATAAATCGATCATAAGACTTCAAAAATGAGTTTTTAAAAAACGTCCAAAAGAACGCCACATTGGCAAAGTACCACATAATGTCTCCAATTTGATAACACTTTCTTTCCATCATGACCCGCCAGGGGAATTTTTACGAGTGTCTCGGCTTCTAGGTTAGGAGGATCTTTTAAAGGGAACCTGGCTCGTAAACCACTAAAACCAACCCTTTAGACAGCCCGTTAGTCGAGATTTGATCACAAGACGAACTACCAGTGTTCAGTGACGTTACCACTCGGCTGCTTGTGGACCCATCTCGACTTCTAAGTGAACTGAATTTAAGTACTGATCGATACAGAATTCAAAATTTTAAGGTACTGTGCATGAAGTAAATACTAAATGAAGTAAATACTTTTGAATAAATTAAAATGCACATTAAATTTTTTACATAAAATACTATAAATAAACAAATAATTAAATGAAAACAATGCATAAAAACCCAACTGTAATCAAGTAAGCATGAAAATTTGCAAAAATTGGCAATAATTTTATTTTCATTAGTATGAGGTTTAAAGGAAAGCTTCACGTTAAATGACCAGCAGTGTAAAAGATAAACTGGAAAAGCGACAAAGCTAAACTAAACATTACACGCCTTCAACTCATTTAATTTCAATGTAATATTTTCCAGTCCATTTCTTTTACCGTTCCAATGCGTATTGCGTCATTTTTCTGAACATAAACACTATTAAGAAACATATACTTTCCAAATCTTGAGAATAAATGCTCTTGTAAAAAAGTGCGGAATTTAATATTAATGCCTGAATCCTTTCGAAAGTTAATAAATTCCTAAGTTTCAAGTGACAGATTTACCTTCATATTTCAGAAAATAATGGCCAAAGATAGTTGCTTGCTTTACGTGAATTCTTTTCCCAGCAAAATAAAATTCACTAAATTCTCCGCAAATTCCATTTCTCCATGTTGGTATTTCCGAAATTAAGATATAAATAAAATGTCTCTCCGGAATGACTTTCTTTTCATCGTTTTCATTTATATGCATGAGGTTTGTAGAAAGAAAATAGAACTCTAGAAATTTCACTAAAATATGATTCTTTTAATTGTTGAATGTTGTTAAAATTGTTTGCTTATGAATATTTCCAACTGAAAGCATTATTTCTTGTGAAAAATAATATCTGTTAAATATTTCGCTTATGGATTACTTCCAGTTGGAATTATCGTGAAACTCCAAGTGTAACTGCACTTTTAATTTTTTGTAATCTCTCTACATGTTCTCTTTATCCCGGAATAAGAAAGTTATTAACTACTAGTTTAAACTACTAACGGAAAATTACACAAAAGACACAAGATATTAGTTATGCAGAAGATGTTATTTTAAAAATTCAGAGTAAATTTATGAAGAAATGTATGAGGAAATGTTATTGCAAGAAATTTATTCCAAAAATCAGTTTTATTGCATACAAGAATAAAATTTTTCTTTTTATCAAATAATTACGTTTTACGCTTTTTATGCTTAAAATTCTATAAAATGCAAGATAATGAATATATTTTGAATTTTATTAATTGCGTAATGTAATTTATGAAAGTGAAGTATTAAATTTCTTTTCTTAAGTGTTTTTTAGAATTACCTATCTTTTCTTAAGACAAAAAGAAGAAAAACTAAATATACCAGTATATTTTACTAAGAGGATGTAAGAGAGAATAATTACAAAAATTCGCCCAGGTTTCAAATTGGTCTAATTGCCACAGCTCAACATCGGAGCTGAAAACAAATTATCTCGAATATGAAGATGATTTCAAAAATTAACTTGAAAAGTTATATTATCATTTGGCGACCATTATGCCTATCAATACTCTATCACTAATTCCTGTTACCTGCTTCAGTGCTTTAGTAATGTGAACATTTACAGATGCTTTATAATATAAAATTGTGTGACTCTGGACAAGGTATGTCAGACTATCGTCGCAATTGCAACCTTGGAATAGGGCATCTGTCAGGTCATGCTATAAGCTTTTCGCTCACAAAGCTACCCCACACTTTAGTCAACAAAACAGTATGTATTTGGTTAGCGCATTCCGTGCAGAATCTGAACACAGAGAAATATAGTGTGATCATACGAATTACAACGAACGGCGAACTGCAAACTTAAGCAAATTAGTTTACTCATAATATGAATTTAAATCGCTCCATGCCACTTCATAAAAAACTATCATGTGAAAATATTTGAGCAGTCTTCTGTATTTTATTGCATCTACAATAACCTATTACTTGTCTTTTTAGCAGTCTCGAGATTTGCAACGCAGTGCCTAGTGCCAACTTATTAATAGTCAAGTATACGATCAAGTACACCGTAGACCGTAACTGATGCACAAGATGCAACAGCAGAGCTGCTGCTTCTTGCTTTTTAATATGTGCCCTGAGGTGTTAATTTATTGAAAGAGATTGAGACATGGGACAGTATACTGGAAATGGAAGGTGGTCGCTGAGATGGCGGTACCAAAATCCACCATGACGGATCATAAAAAATGGTCTTAGAGAGAGCGTTTGGCTGGCTGTTCTGCAAACTCTTCTTAGTCCAGAATATCAGGAACCTCAGGAAGTCAGAACTCTTAATGCTTTCGAAAGCCTTGTGCGCTGTAGCTAGACGAAGAGATAGGATAGCTTTGACTCATAGGTCTCTATGTCGTCAATTACACCTTTAAACTAGCTCTGTTTATAAGCAACTATCCTGCTTTACTCATTATATCTGTACTCGTTTAAACTCCCGGAGGGTAATGCCATGGAGTCCCAGGAAGTTGTTGCTTCTAGCCAGAGACTAACCTAATTACCATCTGTTAGCCATCAGGCGTCACGTCCTCCGTAACTTATCATCTGTTATCTGTCGCAAAGTTTCTATGCGTTATTATAAGAAAAAAATATAATATTTTAAATATTTATTGCTTCCAAAGAAAGTATAGTATAAATTTGAAATTGAAACGTTGCTTTTAGAAAACTTTTCAAAGCTATATGCATGCTGTCAACCTTCATTTCTCTTCTACCTCTGGACAGTTTCCTACGGTATCGTTAAAATTATTTTAGATAGATCTTCCTTGTTTAAGCAGCCAATTTTTAAAGTCAAAATTTCAAATATTGCTGAAAGCTTTACATTGATCGCTTAAAGAAAGGAGTACGCTCAAATGTCTAAATTGTTACTTATTGCAACTTTGATAAATAGATTTGTTGCATCGGTCAGCTTGAAATGCATGAAAGAATTCCTAATATGGAAGGGGCAATTTCGTGTGTCATTACATGGCTGCTAATTATTAAACTATAGAATTCTCTCCTGCTACGCGCTTTGATTTATTAATTAAATTTATTATTTATTAAAGTAATTAAATTATTTATTAAATTTATGCCTTAACGATATTTTATTATCAGTAATCTAAATCAAAACAACGAAACTATTTCTTATATTTAAATTATTTCAGGAAATATTGAATCTCTTTCTGTGTAAAACATCTAAATTTTGTCACGACACTTTTTCAGGTACGAAGTAAAGAAACAATTAATCATTGACATTCACACTGCATACATAATAATACAGGGTGTTTATAAAGTTCCGGACCCATTTTGATGTTTAATAACTCATAAAATTATACAGATAGATTAAATTAATAACATAAATGGTTAAATAGACTCAAAAAGTTTCATGACCCTTGTCAATGAACTTCCACGTGTGTCCCCTTCGTCGCACGGAGAATATCAAGTCGATATTCAATTTCACGCCAGGTACCGGCAAGCATGTCGGCATCCACAGAGGCTATTGCAGTTGTAATTCTGGCTTTTAGGTCATCAATGTTCGACACTCTCCTCCTGTAAACGTTGTCCTTTACAAATCCCCAAAGGAAAACGTCCAGCGGCGTTATATCAGGTGATCAGTGTGGCCAAGGAACTGGACCTCCTCGCCCAATCCATCTTCCTGTAAAATAGTCATTCAAAGAACTACGAACGATAGTACCCCAATGAGGTGGTGCACCATCTTGTTGCAAAAAGACATGTGGCTGAAGCTCTTCTAGTTGTGGAAATGCGAAGTTTTCCAACATGTCTAAGTATACGGCTGATGAGACCGTCTTTTCTGAAAAAAAGAAGGGCCCAATGACTAGGCGTGCATTAGTCCACACCACACATTAACCTTTGGGGAATCTCTTTGTGCTTCACGGTATTCATGGGGATTTTCAGATCCCCATACGCGCACATTATAGCGATTAACAGTGCCAGAAAGATGAAAGAATGCTTCGTCGGAGAACATTACAGAAAAGTACAGATATTTAGACTGGAAAATGAAATTATCTGAAATTAACCGCACGCGCAGATGATATTTACAAAAGTAAAGATATTCAAACCTGAAAAGGAAAATATATAAGTTATTCCATCAATAAATGCCATAAGTTTGTTTATATCTTCATTATTTTATGAGTTATTAAACATCAAAATGAGACCGGGACTTTATAAACACCCTGCATAACTTTAATTTTGTAACAGTGTTTAGTCTTATCTTATAGTGTAACAAAATGAGCCTACCAGACTTTATGCAACTTTATGCAAGATACCAAACGTTATGCAAACTGGATCTCTTCCATTTCACGATCCAAAGAATTTTTTTTATAGGATGACAAAACTAACAGTCATACTAACAGCATTTTATTTTGCTCTTATCTATAAAAATTCAGGTATCGACGTCGAAATAAAATCAAAAGCGCCCATTTGAAAAGATTCGAGCTGACACTGTTGCCCACTAGGCCACTTTTAAATTAAATGCATTATTCTTATCTTACATAATCTGCTGTTTTGAAGGTTATCAACAAAAAATTTTGAAGTATGCTATTGTAGTTGTTTAGTTCTTTCTAATTCATAGACAGATCCGATATGTTTAGAAAATTTTACCACCATATTGTCCAGTAATGTAAGAGGCCGCTAAATTAATAATAAAATTTCTCCTAGCTATTTTTCTATTTTTATAATATTAATTTTTTCTTACTGAATCTTGCCTGAAAAATTGAAAATGATCTAATAGTCCTGCTATATCTTGAACGATTTTTAGAAAACTCAATTTATTTACTTATTTATTATTTGATTTTGTTAATAGAAGTGACTGTTGAGTGGTGTCACATATTTCAAAAAACGCGCAGTCACATTTTATCACGATAATTGAACACGCAGTATCCGGTAGTAACGCGTAGGAATTCTCCATGATGCAATTTGCACCAAATAGACTACTTGAAGACGTCAGGAGAAGTTACGTCATGTAACAAGCGAATTTACTGCATGAGCTTCGGAGTAGTCGCACGTGCGACATTTTTCGAAATAAAATGGTGTCGAAACCAATCTCTCTTTTATATGCTAGTCATTGATACGTGCTTATAATACTACTTCCGTGCTTACAATAACACCGATAACGTGCGGTAGAGCGTAAGAATCGTTATACAATTAATTCAAAAGCTTAAGAGTAGTGCTGGACTAATACTTTATAAGGTTTCTCCTTAAATCTCTTGATCTTTTTACTTAGCATAAGCTGTGAAACCCTGTGTGGAGGACAGTGAGCAAATCTAGGCTATGTCCTTTAGTGTTGAAGAACTACAAAGTCAGAAGGAGGGTTTAAAGTGACCCTTTAATTCAAATAATTATAACTCTCCAACTTGAGAGTAAGCCACTACTTGGGCTGAACTAAAATAATATGAAATAAAGTGTGTTAACAATTCAAATACCTAACTTAACTTTAAGTAGGACGGCGAGGGAAGCCTAACTCTTAGTGAAATGCAATAATGCGAATTTCACGAGCAAACAGTAGTAATTGCAATTTGCCTATGAAGGCGAACTTTCAGTAGACAGAGGAAATCCTTGTGCGTACAGCCTTACGGCGATAAATCCAAGGCTCTGTTTTTTCCCCTCGTTAACTCCTGCCTTTTAAACTGCTAACAGATATATGCGATTTGCATAAATATCTCGCTCGCGCTAAATTCGGGCAGCAACTGAAACTTTGAGATATCGATAGGAAAGTTCAAACTAAAAATAATTTGGTTAATTAAAATAATGAATGCTACAACTTTAAGTTAAGGAATTAGGTTTACTCAACAACCTACCCGGCATGATAATTACTTAAATCACCAAAAAGGGCTTATCAGCAACTCCGCGTAACGGCAAGAACAGATTCGTAACGTGCGCTAGCTAGCGAAAACCCGCTCTGAACAAACTCCAAAATTCGCTTGCTTAATTACTCAATTCACTTCACTTTAAATTTGCATCCTGGCGAGGAAATGCAAGAGGAAGTTGAGCAGTTCAGCAAAGATAACAAAAATTTGAATAATTGTTTAATTAAACTGAGGGAAACCCTACAATATGATGGGTGCAGTGAATGAACCACCCTATGAAATATGAAACCCAAATTCATTGAGTTCCGAAACAGGTTGCACAATTTTGACGACAGCGAAATAAGTTTTAATTGTTTATAAAACTAATAATTTTGTAAGATACTTAAATGTCTGGGAGCTGTTAGGGTTTAAAGTGAAAACAAAGAAGCTAGTAGTTCCAGCAGTATCTTAAACATATTTTTAAGAGCCGTTAACAGAAGGAAATATAGTTAGTATTTTTTAAAAGAATTTTTTATTGTTGTGATATCATATTCTCATGTCGAAAGTTATATTCATTGGTTACTTTGCCAGTAAATGAAGCTATTTCCCGATTCAATAAAAGAAACTTGGAGAATTTCTTCATAACAATAAAAAGTACAATTATATGTAATTCACGATATTTGAAATTATATATATTGTATGCTTGTATGTATATATACTGTGTGTATTATATATATTGTACAACCAACGCCCATAAACGGCTAGAGTCCACCATTGGAGAGCTGAAAGATATTTCAAAGATGTTTCAAGATTATCACAAATGTATTTGTCTTCTGAATTCAATCGATTTAAAAGGTGATTTAAAAGGCTTATGATTACGCCCGAATGAACCCATTTCAGAAATTATTATGATATTTAAGTTTTCTTTCAAATTTTGCTGTTATTAATTCTGTTATTAATATAATATATATATATAGAGAGAGAGAGAGAAGGCAATAAATTTAGAACTGATACCACCTAGACATGAAAGGAATGAAATTTAAAACTTGTAATATATTACAAGGAATTAAAAGGGAACAATAAAGGAATTAAAAGTTAGAAAATTTCTTTCAGACGATTACGCAATTGAAAAACAGTTTACAGTTACCGAAATTGATAAAGCAGGCAATAATTTTAGTATTTTATGAACAAAATTCTATAATTCTGTTATTGAAAAGGAACTTCATAATGCTGCAACCTATTGTATTTCCAAAAATACAGATCAACAATCAACAAAATTAATCATTTTCACAAAAAATGGAAAATTCCGCTTTATACTGCAAACAATAGATTTGTCAATTTATATGCAATTCCAAATTTTAAAAAAAATCTTATCAAATTTATTCTTATCGGAATTAGTACCAGAAACTACAAGAAGAATTTTGATACTATATTTACTAATCTGCTTAAAACAGTATGTAATATAATTTTTGATAAAGACAATGCTGTAAAGCACTACCGTTGGATTATTAACAAAAAACTTGCAAACCATTGAAAAAATTAAAAATCTAAAGGTTTAAATTATCAACTGATATGATTTTGAAAATTTCTACACATCTCATTCACTAAAACTATGGGATTTTTGTAGAACCTTCGCGTTTCTTCCCTAAAATGCTTACTATACTAGATTTACGAAAATCGAAAGATTACTTCTCGCATTTTAATAACTTTATCAAACATTCAATCCTTCAATTCTTTACCTGCACACTAATGGTATTCCAACGGGATGTTCTTACTCGACGCATTTATGTAACCACTATTTATTGTCTAAAGAGTAAAAGTTTCTTAAAAAAACTTTCAGAAGATGATTTTATTAAATTTGCTCATACATTCATATATACAGATGATATAATTACATTTAACAATAATAATCTTATTGAAATTAACAACATCTGTTAATAAATGAGAGTGTGTTTACCTTACTACTGAGACAATGTTATTATACAGTCCACTGTGTGATTCTTAACCATATTGCTTTTGAGAATGAGAACCAGCGTACATGTTGGTCCGTCGAGCCGGAGATTATTATAAATGAGAAACGTCTTCAGAGGTTATGTGAACTACAAGGGTGTGGCTACTTCTGGTTTCGAAAGAATAATATTCAACGGTCAAGTAGGTGGTAATTTACTATTTGAATTATTTGAGATTTAATTTGAGCTTAATAGCACTATTGTGAACTTGGTTGTATTTCTTTGAAATCTGAGTTGTGTCAGAACGAAAAATGTTTAAAGGTGCAATTAAAGAGGATTTAAGGCTTATAGCCTCTGAAATAGGAGTTGAGCTAACAGATAAAATGACAGTTTTAGAATTAAACGCAGCCATCAAAAACAGTGAACCGTATAAATCTGATCCAGATTCTGTGAATGAAATCGCAAACATGATCATTGAGAGGAGAAAATCTGAGAAATCCAAACAGTTAAGAGCTTGAGAAAATTAAGTTGGAATGTTCTAAAGCAGAGCTAGGAATGGTTAAAATACGCAGAGAAGTACAATCACATATTCCTAAAAACGAAAATAATAACGAATCGTTAGACACACTTATAATAAGCGGTCGTACTTTAACTATTAAAATATTTACAATACCAGAAGGTTGGTTTTTTCTTTTCCTCTTTAGAGACAGCATTTGTTTCTAAGGAAATACCGGAAAAATACAAAGCGGAAATTTTGTTGAATTTGTTAGGTGACAAGGCATCTAATATTATCACTTATATAGAGAAAAAAGATTTAATTAATTACACAAAAGTAAAAGAAATAGTATTACGAGAATTTCAACCAACACCGTATTCATGTTTAGAGCAATTTAGGAAAGCATCCAGACTACAAAATGAAACTCATGTTCAGTTTGCTTCGCGTTTAACTACTAGTTGGAACTATTATTTAAAATTAAGAGATGTAAAGGATTTTGAATCATTAAATTAACTTATAATATCTGACAAAATTTATAAAACTCTTAATAAAGAAACAGCAACTCATATTAGTGTGAGACAAGGAGACTAGTTATTTAAACCCAGTGAGTTAAGAAAAGAGGTGGATTTATTTTTCACATTTATTTATTAGATTTCTTCGAAAAATGTTTCGAAAGTATTTCTTTCAGATATTTCTTCTAATTGTGTGTTATGTAAAACTGAATATCGCCATCTATCTAAATGTCCAATTTATCTAAAATTATCAGTGAATTACAGAGTAGAAGTAATTAAAAATAATCATCTTTGCTTTAACTGCATGTCTAACAAACACTCTGTATTAATTTGCTCTTCAAAATTGTCTTGTTTTTGCAAAAAGAGATATCATAAAACATTGCATTTTCCAAACCGAAACTCCAACGAAAATCGTAACGCGTGTAGAAAAAAAGTTGCTATTAAAAGTGAGTCAGCAAATACTCTTCAGAATTCAAGGCCATCGACAACCCCGGTGTGTGAAGATCCTAAATTTCCTAATGTAGAAGCGCCAGAGTTTGTGCAAAGCTTAACATTCATTAGTAATCATTCGAATAAAAAGAAAAAGAAAGTGTTACTAAGTGCGGCGATATGTATTTTGACAGATGAAAAAGGAAATGAATATAAATTACGATGCCTTTTGGGTGGGGGAAGTGAATCATGCCTGTTAAGTAAACATATCGTAGATATCATGCAATTAAAAAAGAAAGGTTTAAATGATTCATCTCTAAGAATAAAAACAAGAGTTAATGCAAATATTCGTAACGAAAATAAAAGTTATGTTAAAAATGTAGATTTCTTGGTAGTTCCGAAGATAACGACAAACTTCATACCCTAACAAAGAGTAAACATTTCTCTTGAGAATGTTAGACACATAAAATTAGCTGATGACAAGTTTAACATTCCCGAACGTATTGACTGTTTGCTCGGTGCAGAGATATATTTAGAGTTGTTACAACCTGGTCAAATTCGATTTGACAATTCTAATATCATTCTACAAAAGAGTGTGTTTGGATTTTTTGCGTCTGGGAATTACGTAACAGAAAAAGAAAGTGGTGTTCATTGTAGTGTGATAACAAACGAAACAAATTTAGATAACACACTCAAGCAATTTTGGGAACTCGAAAAGTTGAGGTTGCAAAGAAGGGAAGAATTGGAATTCCGTGAAGAACATTTTAAAAACAACTATACCCGTGAAAATAATGGAAAACACGAAGTGAAGATGCCGTTTAATGAAGATCCAATGTGCTTAGGGAATTCGAAACAAATCGCGCTTAAGAGGTTGAACTCGTTGTGGATTCGTTTGAATAAAGATAAAAATTACTTATTATTGTACTCAGATTTTCTATGTGACTATGGAGAACTAGGTCACTTGACTGAAGTCAAGAATGAAGATGACGAGCAGAAGGGAACGTACTATATTCCACACCTTGGGATTTATCGCCCTGAGAAAATTTCGACACCTTTGAGAGTAGTGTTCAATGCTTCGACTACGACGTCGAAAGGTAATTCCCTGAATTCAATTCAATGTAATGGTGGTGTAATACAAGAGGACTTTTTTTCGATTACGGTACGTTTCCGAAAACATGTTTATGTCTTTACAGCGGATATTTAAAAGATGTACCGAATGATATCGATTCATCCTACTCAACGGCAGCTACAGAGAATTTTGTGAAAAGATTAATTAATGGTTCAGTAAAAACTTTTGAGTTGAATACGGTCACATATGGCACAGTAAGTGCACCTTTCTTAGCCATGAGAACATCACGTCAGCTTGCTATAGATTTGTTCAGAAATTTTCCATTAGCAGCTGCAGTTCTACAGAGTGATTTTTACATGGATGATGTAAACAGGGTCCAGTTCATTGAGTTCGGCGAAGAAGTTACAGCAAGAATTGATTGAGATTTTAAGAATTGCAACTATGTCTCTGCAAAAATGGTGTAGCAACAATCCGGAGCTTGCAGTTAACGTTGATGATGAATACACATTCCAGTGCGCGAATGAAGTTTCAGCTCTTGGTGTTTCCTGGAAAGCAGATAAAGATTGTTTTAATTTTAAAGTGAAACGAGAAGACGAGTGTAAAATTAAAAGGCAAGTTTTGTCAACAATAGCAAGAAACTTTGATCCACTTGATTTATTGGGTCCCGTGATATCTAAAGCTAAAATATTTCTTCACAGACTATGGGTTTTGAAGCTCAAATGGGACGATCTTCTACCTGAAAAAGAAGCCAAGGAATAGCAACGATTTTTCTCTGAACTGCCTCATATATGTAATTTAGAAATTAAGAGATGCATTTTTGTCGCAGAAGCAATTGTTATTGAGTTACACGGATTTTGCGATGCCTCTGATTTAGCGTATGGAGATGTAGTTTATTGCAAATCCGTCTCCCAATGTGGTGAAGTAATAATAAGGCTTGTAACAAGTAAATCAAGAGTTTCTTCTATAAAACGAGTTAGCATACCAAGATTACAGTTATGCGCAGCTGTATTGTTTGTGAAATTAATGAATCGAGTAATATCTGCTCTGAAACTTAATAATAGTAATGCATTTTTGTGGAGTGACTCTATGATAGTCTTGTCATGGCTGTAAAAGGAGCCCTGCTGTATGAAAACATTCGTTGCTAATCGAGTAGCGGTGGTTCAAGAAATGACGGATGCGCGACAGTGGCGGCACGTTCCATCAGT
Source organism: Stegodyphus mimosarum (assembly GCA_000611955.2). Classification (NCBI taxonomy): domain Eukaryota; kingdom Metazoa; phylum Arthropoda; class Arachnida; order Araneae; family Eresidae; genus Stegodyphus; species Stegodyphus mimosarum. Next base: position 296,937 of record KK115825.1, on the reverse strand, counting down.
TGAAAATCCGGCTGATATTATCTCTAGGGGACTTGACTCTATCAAGCTTGTCCAAAGTGAGCTGTGGTGGAAGGGTCCTGGTTTCCTGATGATGGATGAGTATCCATGTAAAGCGATTCCTACTGAAGTTATTGTGAAAGACTTTGCTGATGAACTCAAAAAACGTAATGACTGGAATTTCACTTAATATAAAAGTCAATTATTTCCTAAATGAATTCTTAAATTTGAGTAATAACTATGTTAAAATTTTGCGTATTTTAAGTTTTATTTACAGGTTCTACAATAATTGCAAGGGTAAGAACAAGATGAGCGGTCCTCTTCGCAGTGAGAAAATTAAACATGCGGAATTAAAGCTAATCAAAATCGTTCAAGATGAAGAGTTTAAAAAAGAATTAACTAGTCTTCAGAAAGACGTTAAGGTGGTTCCGAATAGTAAGTTAAAATGTTTGTACTTCTTTATAGATAAGGACAATATTTTGCGTGTACGCGGAAGACAAACCAATAGTAAGTATAACTTTGAAAGAAAATCTATAATATTGCCAAAAAATCATAGATTAACGATCTTAATAGCAGAGATGATCCATAAAAAATACATGCACATTGGACCTCAAGGATTAATGTGTAATATTACGCAAAAGTTTTGGCCTTTAGGTGCTCGTAATCTTTGTAGGAAATTAGTCGATAAATGCGTGATTTGCTTTAAACCAAAACCAGTCCCTTGCGAGCAACTCATGGCCCATTTACCGCAGGAAAGAGTTACACCACACTTCCCATTCAATTGTGTAGGAGTTGATTTTTGCGGGTCATTTACGATAAAATACAAAACTCAGCGGAAAAGAATTCTTAATATAATATATTTATGCATTTTTGTTTGTTTTGTAACAAAGGTTTGTCATTTGGAGCTCGTTACAGATCTTTTTAGTGAGACGTTTATCGCAGCATTAAAAGATTTGTTAGCAGAAGAGGTAAGTGTGCACGTATCTTTTCCGACAACGCGATAAATTTTGTTGGAAGTAATTTAGAATTGAAAAAATTGAACTAATTGACTAACAAACCAGACGAAAATTTAGGTAATTATTTATCCATTGAGGGCATTGATTGGACTTTCATTCTTCCGCGTGCTCCTAATCATGGAGGACTTTGGGAGGCAGCTGTCAAGTCTGTCAAACATCATCTCAGACGTGTGGTGGCAAATTTAAAATTAACATTTGAGGAATTTTTAACTATAATTACCCAAATTGAGGGGATACTTAATTCACGCCCACTGTATCCTATGTCAGCTGAGTTGGATGACTTTGACGTCTTGACGCCTGATCATTTTTTGATTGGAAGACCAATAACTGCATTAGTCGAACCCAGCATTTTAAATGCAAGTGATAACATGTTAAACAACTGGAAAAAGTTAACAAAAGTAATTCAGTCCATCTGGAAATGTTGGTCAAACAATTATTTAAGAACACTTCAACTTTCTTTTCATGTAATGATATTATTGTTAATATACAGCAGTCTCTTGGAGATCTGGATAAGAAGGGTATTTCAGTGTTTTTTTACATTTGTCCGTGGTCATTCGGGCAATTATGGAAACGAGAGAGCTGATTGGCTTGCTAAGAATGCAACTAAAAAGGATATTAATGTAGATGTAAATATTCCAAAATCTTACTTCAAAAAAACATTCAAGGTTAAAATGATTGAGCGGTGGAACTGTGATTATATCTCTTCTGATAAGGGATGTGTTACAAAAACATTCTTCCCAACTATTTTTGATAGACTGAAAAGTAAGGATTTGTTGCTCAATTTTAAAGTTACTCAATTTTTGTCTGGACATGGTAAGTTCAATGTCTATCTTGAACGGTTTAAGCTGACGTCTTCCAATTTGTGTTATTGCAATCTTGGCGTACAGCAAAGTGTTTTCCACCTGCTTTATGACTGCCCATTGCTTGATAAAGCAAGAAATCTATTGAAATGTAGATTAAAATTAATTGGAATAGATTGGCCGCCGAAATGTTATGATTTGGTATCTTCAGCTTCGGCCTACCGAGCTTTCAATGATTTTGTTGATTTTTATTTTAAACATTGTAAATAATTTCTTTATACATTTTCTTTTTTTGATTGGAAGACCAATAACTGCATTAGTCGAACCCAGCATTTTAAATGCAAGTGATAACATGTTAAACAACTGGAAAAAGTTAACAAAAGTAATTCAGTCCATTTGGAAAGGTTGGTCGAACAATTATTTAAGTACACTTCAACAAAGAAATAAATGGTATTACGAAAAAAATAATGTAGAAGTTGGTACTATGGTCATTCTACGAGAAGATAATACACCTGTTTGTAATTGGCCATTAGGCAGAATTATAGAAACGTTAACAGGTAAAGATAATAAAGTAAGAGTCGTAAAAGTAAAAACAAAAAATGGAACTTTTAACAAGGCCAATTTCTAAAATTTGCATTTTACCTTTACCTAAATGAGTAAAATTAATGTAATTATAAGATGTATATCTATAGGGTTTGTGGTATTATATTTTCATTAGATTCATGCTGTAGATATGAATTTGTGAAAATTTTAAATTGTTGAATGTCAACGCCGGGCGGTATGTCCTCGCCTGCGAGCGCAGCGCCCCCCAGTTAGAAAAATTTTACTAGTGATGCTGTCGACGAGAGTAATGAGTCAGTAAGGCGAGAGATGTTGATGAATGAGAGTGTGTTTACCTTACTACTGAGACAATGTTATTATACAGCCCACTGTGTGATTCATAACCATATTATTTATGAGAATGAGAACCAGCGTACAACATCTACCCCAACTGTTTAAAAGTAAATAAGACCAAAACAAATCAATTAATCGTAGATTACTTGGATCTAAGCGTCTGTAATGTAAAAGAAGTAAAACTTTTTGATAAAAGAAGATAATTCAGTTTTCAACAATTAAACTTATAAACAGGATTAACAACATCTCTAAAAAGTTACCTGCGAATATAATTTTTAATCAGATTGCCAAAATTAAAAACTAATGCACAGAAACTGAACAACAACAAGAGATTCTTCTTCTTACTAAAATTTTACTAGAAAATAAATTTCCAAGTAGTTTCATTAATAATAAACTTAAAAAACTGTAGTGCTGTACACCCTACAAATTTTTTAAGGTGATGAATTTTTTATCTGAAAAGTCAAAGAAAGGAAAGGTAAAGAAAGATGATTTATAAGGGTTTATAGTGTAATTTGTAATTTTGTATATACTGGACAATTTTTCTTGACAATACTTTTATTAACTGAGGGCCTCCTCTATTCTATGTCGTCATGATAAACCTAAGGCCTGAAATTTTTATTCTTTTCTAACATGTGTCCTTTATTTCCTTTTCTTCCTTTCATTATATTGACGTTTTCCAGTTTTAATTTAAATATTCACCTATTAGGAGATTTAAAACTCTCCATAGCCAATTTGTATCGCCAATAGTGCCAAACAGGAGACCCTAAGCGTCACTTTTCCCATTTATAATCACTTTCCTTTGTTCTTCCCACAAATAAGTTCAACGTTTTCTTACTTTGGTAAAAGTTTTTATTCTCAGTTAATGTTCTATAAACATGACTGGAGTTCTTTCTCAGGATTTTCTAAATTATTTCATTTCAATTTGAATTTTAATACTACTAAACTGTATGCATTACGTTTGCTTTATTAGGCAAATTGAATTTACTTAATTTAAATTTCTTTTTATGTATTATTATTTCATATGAAAGGAAAACAGCTTAGCAGGGGAGGCATTTAGAATTTTCGGCTGAACTGTAATAATTAAAAAATTGCTCATCAGCTGATTTGGGATAAACAGAATCACAATGGCTTTCCTAAGAAGAGGACTTCAACTGAGGTCTGATCTATATTCTCTTAGATCGTCCCCCAATCAGATATCTCTTCTCTTAGACAGACAGTCCTTGCTTAATCATTTACTCAGTCTTCATGCTGAGTTTCCATATCATGTAATATTTACCAGAAAATGTTCCGCATGTTGTAATTTGTCTGTCACAAATAACTGCATGTGAATGCCTCTCAATATAAAAAACTCCATATGGATTTTGGAATGAACTCGCACAGTGCAGTTTAGAACAATACATAGCATCTTTCAGATAGTTAATAGCATCTTTCAAACATTGAATTCGAATGTAAAGAATCATATACTCCAAGTTTTTTGTTATGATATTTGGACTGTATTACGTAAATGAATAATTTATTCTTCTAAGCATATACAAAAAGTGCCGCTAAAGAGCTGTGGTGCGTAGGTGTAGCTAATGACGTAACATTTAGTCTGCGCGTTGAAATCTCAATTTCAATTTTATGTTTACATTACAGTTCTGAATACAATTGACAAGGAAATACACTTTTTTAAACAATAAGGAGATTAAGTGAATAGAAAAATATATGTACAAAAATAAACATATACAGATGCAATTACACTATTACAATCAATGCAAAATGGAAATTCAATCATTCATCGGAAGCAAACAAATCTGGCTGATACCTCTTTTAATACAGCCTTCTGATGTTTTTACTAAACCTACTTGAACCTTTCCGTCTGATTCCTTTATTACCTCTTGTATACAACCTAGCTTCCATTTATATGGTGGTAAATTAGTATCCTTCAATAAGACTATATTGTTCGGACTAAGGCTATCCTTTGAAAATTTCCATTTATTTCTTAACTGCAAGTGACTCAAATAATCACGGACCAATTTTTCCATAATAATTGCACGAATTCGGTTGTTCTTTGCCATCTAGACAAAGAATTATCTGAAATGTCAGTTACATTGAGCTCAGGAATAGACAGCAAGGGACGGTCTATTAAGAAATGTCCAGGTGTTACAACTGAATAGTCATTAGGATCTGTTGACATTGGTACAAGGGGTCTACTGTTTAGTATTTCTTCTTTTTCTGTGGTTATAGTTAAAAATTCTTCAAACGTAAGTTTGGCTGAGCCTACACCACGTTTTAAATGGTATTTAAAAGATTTTACTCCAGATTCCCATACTCCCCCGAAATTTGGAGATCTTGGGGGAATAAACTTCCAACTAATTTTTTCTGAACATAGATAATTAGCTAACATTTCATGAAGAATGCTCATTAGATTATGCAACAGCTTTATTTCTGAATTTGCGCAACAAAGTTACGAGCATTATCCGAATATAAGCAAGAAGATTTCTCTCGTCTTGCGAAAACGCTTTTAGAGCTGCAATTAATGTTACTAAATCTAAATGAAGAGCGTTAGTGGCAAAGCATATAAAGATTGAGAATAAATGTTTTGAAATGTCCCTTGCGTTGACCCTTGTATTTAATCAAAAATGGGCCACAGAAGTCGATTTCACAGTTATGAAATGGAGGACTAGGGTTAACTCTCTCTGCAGGCAAGCTTCCAAAAAGTTGCTCAGAGGGTCTGGGTTTAAAGCATGTTATACATACATTTACAATTTTTCGAGCTAAATTTCTTCCTTCTATTGGCCAAAATTCCTGCTTCACGCAACGTAATGACGTTTGAGGATGCAAATATCTCCTATGCATGGATTCCATAATAATCTTAGTACGTTTGTGCCTAGAAGGCAAAAGTTTGGGATGCTTTTTGTTTTCATCAAAGTCTGCATTTTGTAAACGTCCACCTACACGAAGGATGTCATTTTCATCCCAAAACGGGTTTAGATTAATTAATTTACTATCCTTAATATATTTCTTTCTCTCTAAACAAGAAATTTCTTCGCAAAATTCATTACTTTGCACTAATCTTACCAATGCATCTGAGGCTTGGTTCAATTCTTCTGCATTTAACTTACCCTTTCTGAGCTCCCTGGGATGTTTCACATTATGGAAAAACCTGAAAATAAAGCTTAATATCCAACAAAGTTTAGTGAAATTATTACTTAAGGATAAAAATTATCAATAAAGCCACAATTTGAATTTATTAATAAAATTGGTAATCACGATGGATTTAGTTCTGTTTCAAAATTCTCACCCACTGGTGTTGCACAAGCACCTGGAAAGTCAAAAGTTAACCAAGACGGCCACTCCACCATAAGGAATTGCTTAACAGTTCTGTAGCTGAGGTACCTCTGGAAATGATGTCTGCAGGATTATCGATTGTTGGAACATACCTCCAGTCAAAATTTGGGCACAAAGAACTTATCAGCTTAACCCGATTACACACAAAGGTTTTTAATCTTTCAGGAGACGCCTTGATCCAAGCCAACGCAATCGTTCAAGCATCTATAGATAAATGTGGTTGAACTGGATTTGAAGAACTACAAGCACCTTTGCCACAAGGCGGACTAACAGCAGCGCAGCTGACAGTTCCAATCGTGGAATGTTTAGGGCTTTAATTGGACAAACTCTTGATTTGCTGCAGAGTAGTTTATTGATTTCTGGTAGCTTCTTAAGAAATTTTAACCAAACCTTTAACTCACTTGATGGAATGGGATCGTTCCAATTGAGTTTGTTCTTCCACATTTATTGAAGAAATATTTTGGCCTTGCTAATTAACTGGACCAATGAAACCCAATGGGTCGAAGAGTCGAGTGATAGTTGAAAGGACTTCACGTTTTGTAAAACTGTTGATCAATTGTTCAGAGATCTTAAAATTAAAACAATCTGACGAAGGTCTCCATAATAAACCAAGATTTTTAACTGTAGGTTGATCTGATGAAAATATGTATTCCTCTGTTTCACTGTCATTTAACAAGTCTGGATGATTCGAAACCCATTTATGTAACTCCATAGCTCCTGCAACTAAGAGCTTTTTTTAACTCAGTCTGCAAGTTCTTTGCTTCTTCTAAGTTGATAGATCTGGATAAAATGCCATCAACGTATGTGTCGTTAATTAGTACATTCGATGCCTGATGAAATTTCCCTTGTTCATCTTCCGCTAATGCTCGCAATGTTCTAGTTGCTAAAAATGGAGCACATGATGTTCCATAAGTTACTGTTTTCAATCTATATGTCTCCACGGGAGCAAACAGACTCGGCTTCCAAAATATCCGTTGTAAATCTCTATCAGCTTCAACCACTAGTATCTGATGATACATTTTCTAAATATCTGCATTAAATGCATACCTATGAGTGCGAAATCTGGCCGCAATAGAAAATAACTTTTGTTGTACAGTTCCTCTGTTTAGCGTTATAAAATTCGGCGAAACTCCATTACTTGATTTAGAAAACGCAAAGACGACGCGGAAGGGAGTTGAAATATTCTCAGGACGAAAAATGGCATGAAGGGGATATAATACTCTATATTATAACTCTCATCGTCTCTAATTCTTCCTATGTGATCAAGAGGCAGATATTCATCTTAAAATGATTTATATAATGTTCTATGGTTTTATTTTTATCTATTTTCTTCCAAAGTAAGTTTAGTCACCTTTCTGCTATTTGCTTCGACGCTCCCAATGTCCTCAGTTTATCTTCAATTACTAGTAACCTTACAATATATCTTCCATTTTCAAGGAGAAATGAAATGATCTTCACAGAATTGCTTTTCAAGAGTTTTATCACTTACAGTTTTAGCGTGATCACCAGGAAAGGATTCTAACTCAAAGAACTGATTGACAGATTTATCTGAATTATCATCTTCTGAAATTAACCGAGAAAAATTATAAGAATCTGAATTTTTGATCGTTATAAGAATCTGAATTTTTGATCGAAGCTGCCACGAAATAACCAAACACGCTATTTTGTAACAACAGAGGACCTGAATCTTTCTGCTTTTAACAATTCAAAAAATAATTCACACCCCAATAATATATGAATTTTGCTAGGTATATGAAAGGAGGATCTGTTAGTCTAGTTTCCTTTGGGAAATCTATTTTAGAAATATCAATTTGATTTGTAGGTGCAATGCGAGGTAAAATAAAAAAAAGATAAGTCCTAGACCAAAAACCAACTTCATTTGAGATTTTTGCGGTTATTTTTTTTTTCACGAAATATTTGCCTCCACTTATTCCCGTTATGGTTGTAGTTATTTTTTGCTTATTCAGTTACAGAGCATCAGCGGCTTCAGTTGTTAATGTATTACAGCTACTTCCAGAATCCAATATTCCTTTTAATTTTACTTTTTCCCACATGTGGTTTCAATGAATAATGATACCGTACACAGCAACCCAGTTTGTTTACCTTTGTTGGTTAATATGGCACCTAACACTTCCGTAGACTGTTGCGCTATTGAGGCAAATAGGGAATCCTTTTCTTTCATCTCGGCGCCAATTATCGATGACTCATTTAAAACAGCCTGAGAAACTTCGGGTTTTGAAACAACATAAATTAAACTGTTATGATCGGAATTTTTACAGATTCTACATGTAAAGGTTGATTTGCATGGTTTTTTATGCATTTTAATACGTATCTTGCACAACTTCGGTTCTTGAATTATTTGATTACGTTTTGAGACATTTATATTAAGAAATTTAAAACATTTGTGTAAAGAATGATCTGCGTTACAGAGAATACAGTGTTTCATATTTTTCTCGATGTACTTACAATTTTAAATTCTTGGGTTTTCTATTCCCTTAACCTGAAATATTTTTACGCAGTACTGGTTTCTGATTAGAGTTTTTATACAAACTTTCTAACACTAAAGTTCTGTTTTCCAGAAAACTTAAGAACTCATCTAACGCTGGTATTTCTTTTGCTTTTAATGTCAACTCGAATTGTTTACGCGTTTCTTTATCGACTTTTTGAAGCAATATGTTCATTAATATACCATCAGATAAGTTACTGCGTTCAAATTCCAGAACCTTTAATTCGCGGAAATTACGTTTTATATGATCCAATAAATGGCGCAATTCCTTGGGGGATTCATTGTTGACTTTTTCATGATTTAATATATTTTGTACGTGAAAATCAGCAATTGCTCTTTTATTATCAAACCGAGTTTCCAGAGCTTTAAGAAGTGAATTATAGCTATCTTGATCTGTTTCTATTTGTTTTGCTTCTCCCCTTAGGGCGGCCCTTAAATAATGGAGCTTTTGTAAATTGCTAAGTTTATTATATCGCCAATTAAGGAAATAAACTGCAGTTTAAAGCTACTAAAGTCTTCATAATTTCCCGTAAATACTGGCAGTGGAATTTCAGGTAAATTTACATTATAGAATGTTTCACTTTCATTACGCACTGATACTTCACTATCTTTAACTTTGGAAGAATTATTTAATTTAATCGTTGAAAGAAGGTATTTAATTCTTACCTCCACATTATCCAGTGATGAGTCCAAGCTCTTCCATATTTTTTACGCTTTCATCAACGCTGCAGCAGTCGTTGTAGAACCAATCTTTAGTTGAATTTACCTCGTTGAGTCATGCCAACTTTTAGTTCCTTGACGTTTTCTAATTTCACTTCTAACTCAACTGAACTTCCTTCGGATTCTTTGAAGTTATTCACGAACTTCTCCAAATTATAATTTTGCTTTTATCACGCCTCTTTATCGATTTAGGTGCGTTAATTTATCCATTTTATTTTTGCCGCCTTGAATGGGCACTGCTCTTCGTCCGAGACGGACCACTATTTATGGACTGTATTTATTCCGCTAATGAAGAATTTATTCTTCTAAGCATATACAAAAAGTGCCGCGAGAGCTGCGGTGCGTAGGTGTAGCTAATGACATAAAAATATTCTTCTGATTACATGCACGGTTTTTAATGGTAATATTTCTTCTATAGATTATATACCCAACGTTTATTTGATAATTAATGCGCTTTACTATCAAATACAACAGCAGTTTTAAATTCGCTGTATTCCCTTCATCCATATAAAATCTAAACAATATAAATATATTATACAAATGGAAATGTTTCTTCTGTCATTTATAACGTGGGGTGGATTTTAATAGTAATTCTTCTTTAATCCCTTTCCAATAATATGATCAGGTTTTAAAACTTAATGTATCTTGTATAGATTATAAGCGCAATTTACCGAAGGAAGAATATTAAAATCTGGCCATTAGATGATATCGTTTACGTAACTGCGATGAATGAAATATCATCATAGCGAGAAGCAAATACTGTTGTTTTAATTCTTATAATTAGAAAAAAATATTTTCATGAAGTTAAAAAATAGGTTTTTAAAGAACTCTATCGAAACGTAAATACTTCCTAGAAATAGAAGTATATTCAAGCCAATTAGTGACCACTAAAGGATGAAAGGCGAAACTGTTATCAGAGAAAATAGGAACTATTGTTCTAGAGGTGTTACGACTGTAGAAAATTAAACTGCAAACATTTCTGAGATAATGAGAAGTTTACTTAATGAATCGAGGGTCTCTTTAATTGAGCTAATTTAACTTTTAAATTTGGCAAAGATACCTGAAATAGAAGACAGAGGAAAGATATTCATTCTTACACTCTCTCGGAAAACGCGCAATTACTGGAGATCGAATAGTTTAAAAGTGTAGGCATGGAATTCAGCATTATTACAAAGACGATTTTTGTCAAATATTTGAGCACTAACAGAATTCGAACTGATTGGATTCTTGAATTAGAATAGTGATTAGGTTAGCTCCAATTTCGTAATGTCTTTCCTCACTGAACTGGTGGGAACAAATGTTTTACATATTGTCGACAACACGCACATCTGCATTATTTGTATTTTTACTTACATGAATATTTTAGGTTGCCATTAAACTTTTTACGCTATGCTATCAGGAAGGATTGCTCAGTAAACAATAAATGAATCTGTACGCAAAAGTAAGAGGTAATTTTGGTATCTTTTTTGTAACATTTTTAAGAAACTGTAAGAAAATTTCCTGGGTACCTATACAGAGCTTGTTGGTAATGTATATAATAATTTTCCTTTTTATATTAATATGCACAATTATAGAGTTATCGAAACAAATGTTACATATTTCCCCCCACATTCTATTAAAAGATTCTGGTCATTCAAAGCCCTTCAGATTATATAACTCTTCATTCGTATCATTTTTAAATACAAAACCCCAACATCGTATTTCAAATCATATCGATTACCTTAAGATAAAAACATGCATGTCTAAAAATATCATGTTGGATTTTAAGTAAAATGGAATATTTTAAAATTGCTTTACATGAAATCCAAAAGGGAGTAAACTTCTAATATGTCTTATAACGTTTTAAGTCCTGGAATACCTTAACTGTTGTTATTGTTTATGCTGACTTATCTGGCATAGTCAGCTCAAGAACACGAAATTCCTCGTGTGAAGGAGCGCTAGATTACGCCTGCCGTTGCCAACAGCCTTGAGCACTATTCAGGTGACAGTACGATTTTGCTCAGTTTCGCTCCCACTTTTGATGGAGAGCTTCCGGGGGAACGGCTCCGAGGGTCTCATACTCATCTCCCCTTTCACCAAACTAGCTTTCGGCTAGCTCCATATTTAGAGAGCCGCCATCGACACTATACATTTATAAACATCCATGCTTTCTCCGGGACTCGAACCCGCGCCCTTCGGCACGGCAGTCAGCGATGTTAACCAATATACCGGTTGGGCGGCGTAGGTTAACTTGTGATACTAAGTTAATATATCGTATATTTTAATAGATATTTTGCAATTTTCAATGAAGCGTCATTACATATGTCAATTCTATTCCATGTGAAATTTATCTGGAAAATATTTATTGTAATTTACGCAGAAGGAATCCATTTCTTTCGTAGCTATCTTTCGCCTATAAGATGTAACTATTTTCTCTGCGTCTATTATTATTACACGCAACAGTGAAGGGCTTGCTGGAAATAACATTATGAAGTAGACAAACTATATAACTTAAAATAATTAAGGAAGTAAGCCCAATATTAACATTTATATAAAGTAAATGAAGTCTGCAAATTTTATTATTACAGTGTGTTTTTAGAAAAATGACTTTGTTCTCGAAACAGAATGCATTTATATTTTATGCATTGATAAGTCGATACAAATCTTTTTCACTGCTTTAAATCCACACCTTTGTTTCATTTCATTTGAAATTTCAAAACTTTAGCCTTTTACCATCGACCGTTTTCGTTTAAAAAAACTGTTGCCTAACAGCACGATTTCACGCTAATAATAGATAAACCGTACTTCACGTCACATGATCTTCGCTTTGGTTTTATAGATCTCTGATTCGAAATAAGCCAGTGTAGTTGTTGCAAAGAATAATATAAAGTTAAGTGACATTTCTCTTTTTTGTCCTCTTAAACAAAATGTAAATATATTAAAATTTGGGTCCTATCGTTTACAAAAGAGTGAAGAATTGAGTAATTTCAAAGTTAAAGGATTGTTTATGGTCTAGGGCAGTGGTCTTAAATTCGGCACACTAATCTCATGGGACTTCGAAGCAATTTATGCAGTCCGCAATTATAAATTGTGGAACTTGTAATTGTAAATTTCTGTAAATTAATTATGACGACAATTTGAAGAAAATGCTTAAGATTTTAATGGTTTGGAATCCAATTTTACATCATTTTCATTACCCAAAACGAACATGAGAAACTATCCTAAAAATCTAGAAACAGAGCTAAGTAATTTACTTTGTGCTGCAGATCTTATTCAAAGATTTCAAGATGCAAATTCTACTAACTTTTATTACTATTTGTCAAATGATAAATATCTTCAGTTAATAATTTTTCATAAGAATAATCACTGTATTTGGGAGTGCATTTGCATGAGAACAGTTTTTTGTCGCTGAAAATAGTAAGTCTACAAAAAGAGCGACACTGCCGACGAGTATATACAATTTGTGATGAAGATACACACATGGGACAAAATAATTCGGACACTTGTGAAAACGTAGGACGTATTTCACACCTGTATTACAGCCGCGCCACCTGCAACAGAAGTCTGCCACCTAATGATTGTGAAGAAGAAGGGATCAGTCTCTCAACAGCAGTCACCTGCGTTGCATGCTTCGATCGAACTGTCTGTGAGAAGTTGAAATGTCAGACTTGCCAGAGCTCCAAAGAGGAATGATAGTTGAAGCCCGTTTAAGTGGAGCATCAGTTACGAAAGCAGCAAACCTTGTGGGGTGTGCAAGGAGTACAGTATCAGCCGTTATGACAGCGTACAGGAAAGAGGGTAAGACGACGTCTTCAAAGCACAACAGTGGCCGAAAATCAAAGACTGATAGGGATAGATGGGTCTTGAAACGCATAGTAGTCCGAAAGCACAAGCAATCGTTATCCGAGATAACATCCGACATGAACAGTCATCTCCAGGACCCCGTTTCAACAAAAACTGTCAAAAGGGAACTTCACGCTGCGAACATTTATGGCAAAGTGGCAATTCGAAAACCCTTGGTAACAGGAACTAATGCCTTGGTGCCAACTAATGCCGATGGTGCAGAGATCACAAAAGCTGGTCCCCACAGCAGTGGCAAGTGGTTAGATGAATCATCATTCACCCTATTTCAGATGACCGGACGCGTTTATGTTTAGAGAATGCCCAAAGAAACGTTTCATGCTGACTGCCTCTTGCCGACTGTGAAGCATAGGGTGGCGCCATTATGGTATGGGGTACGACATCTTGGCTCGGTCTTGGGCCACTTGTTATTCTGCATGAGAGGATCACATCTAATCACTATTTAAGGATTCTAGGGGATTATGTCCATCCTTTTGTCCAGACTGTATTCCTTGGAGAGCGACCGCTTTTTCAAGACGACAACGCCCCTATCCACACTACTAGGTGTATTCAAGAATAGTTCCAAGAGCATGACGATGCAATTGAACATCTTGCTTGGCCCCCTCAGTCTCCGGATTTGAATATTATTGAACATTTATGGGCATATTTGAAGTCCAAACTTCGTTCCCGATTTCGACCTCCATCTGGACTTTCGGAATTAGAGACCACTCTGCAGGGGGAATGGCTTAATATTCCTTTAAATACTGTCCATGACCTTTATGCATCTATCCCACGTCGCATTCAATCTGCACTTCAGTCCAAGGGTGGTCCAACCTCCTATCAATAAAGATTTTCCATTATTTCACAGGTGTTCGTATTATTTCGTCCTCCATCTGTACTTTCTAGTGATTTTCCTCCAGGATTTCAAACTTTCTAAAAATCCAGGTGAGATGTTGTAGCTGAAAGCTATAGTAAAAAACAAAGCAGTTTATAATTATTTGTTCATAAATATTATTTTTCTGTATGCGTCATACAAACGTCTAATAAATAAAAGAAAGAGAATAGGTTCTCATTATTTATTCTTAAGTTTCATCCCTCTTGGTAGGTTTTCGTATACTTTTTTAAATTTAAAATGAAAGCAAGTTATTTGATGGTTACTTATATACATTGCAATCGTTTTAATAAACACCATTCTGAAAATTTTAATACTTAGTTGTCATTGCGTTTGAATAACAAATTGTGACAAATGTAAATTTCTTGTAGATACTAAGTTTCATATTTAAGCAAATTTTTAGTCCTTCTTTCTTTCTTTCTTCTTTTTATTGATACTAGTCAACTGCTTTCGGACAGGCCTTTGCTCCGCGCGCAGTTTGCGACCACTCGCCTAGAGGTCTGACAAAACAGCTTTAAATAAATTAAAAATATAAAAAAATCTGAAAACTTTCAGATTTATACTACGCCCAAAGGAGCGATTTTTTTACATTTTGTGTGTTAACCTTTATTTTTTAAATATCATGTTCTTCGCACTTAAACCATAAAATTGAATTCAACAGCAATATCTCAAAATAATCTTAAAATGAACATATCTTTAGAATTTCCGATACACAGTCTCGCGAGCTGGAGATAAAAATTTTTTTTTCGTACAGTGTTGCCACTGCTCGCTTTGAAATGGTTGAGTTTCTAAATAAAAAACTCATTAAATGTTTACAAAATATGAAATAGATAATAAAACAAATTCCAAGTTTGGGCTTCCAGATTCCCATATTCTAGTAGTCTTATTCTATTCCCATATTCACTCAGCTTTCTGCAAGATGGATTTCTTGGAATATAAAGTCCCAAATAGTCAACTGTTACGTGTTTTCAGAAATCAAACAGGCCAGACTATCATTACTAAATAACTGATTGAACTTCCACGAAGCAACAAATGCTGTTTTAAAAGCATTAAAAGGCCAGTACCCTTTCTTTCCTTGAATTGAAGTAACATTAGCTGCGGCATGATTATCAAATAAATCAACTCCGTTTTTATATTTATTGTAGGAATGCCTTGCACATTGGTATCTTTACCCATTTTCTGCCACCTTTTACTCTTTTTTCTACGGTCGATACACTTTTTGTTTTTTTTTTAAATTGGATATTACTGAAACAACACAACTATCATTCCATCGAATTGCTGCAACTTTGTTTTTTAAATCAAACCTGTTACCTGAAGAGCCGCATTCCATTTTTGACATTATTTTAGAGGGTATAAATGATTATTTAGACATTGTGTGTTCCATAACAGTACCTGCAGGAAGGACGATTTTATTTGGAATAATGAATAATAATTCATGAGAAATAAAGAAATTATCCATATAAATCTTATTCATCTCAGAGTTTATAATTATTGAGAGAAAGTTCTGGACAATAGTATGAGATAATAGCTTATTCACGATTTTCTAAGTTGGTTTCTTTTTTTGTGTGTTTGGACTTTTATTCTTCTCCAAAATTCAAGCATGCGAAAACGAGAGAAATTTGGTCCACTTCGAAAAGTTTCAGAATACAAGCTCACTTCATGAGTCAATGTTTGAAACTCAACCCCCTCCCCCACATTTCACACACCTGTCTGTTACATGATGTGCACCTGCCAGCGAGACCAAAGTGCCTCGGTTAGTTGTATAATAACAATGTTTGGAATGTAGCAGGGAAGGAAAGGACTATCTCTATTACAAACTGATGGGGATTTGGTAGTAGTGGATCTTACTATCGTTCTATTTTTAGGACAGTTAAAAATGCAAGGAAAACTTATCTTTTAGGTAAAATTTTCTGATAATGTTTTTTACTGATACAAAAGTATGGAATATTATCTCGGTAAATTTATATATATGTTTTTCTCGGAGCTCAAAATTTTAATAAACTTGTACGTTGAAAACATAAGCAGCAAATTCCCCATTTTAAAAAATTAATAAAAAGATATCTAAATTAATTCTCACTTGCGATAAAGACAAATATATAGTTAAATGACTCTTAAATAATAAATCATCTTTAATTTGAATTAAATTATTTCAAAGATTTTATAAAAAGACGATTTATGTGTGCTGTCCTATTTTTAGGACGATGAGGAAATATGGGTTAGGTGGCGCCCGAGTAAATAGCGAACAATGTCACAAGAGAAGGCAGCTTTTAATCTACTTTTCCAAGATTTCAGGCTCCACTAGCACCAGTGCCATCCATGGAAGGCTTCGAGTTCATCGTAGATACATTGCGAGCGTCAGTCAATCCCACAAACTACATTTGATGGAAGAAGTTCGGTAGTGATCTGTCTTAAGTAACTGGATTCTCATCTTTTACTTTACCCTTTTGCAGTACAGAAAGTCAAAAACGCAGCCTCCGCATTATTAGGACAGGCGCTGAGCTGCAAAGGAATTGATAAATTCCTGTTGGGAGAACCAGGCAGCGAGAACTACAATGACAATGTTTAAACCCGCTCTTTTAAAACATTCCCGGTGGTCAAGATAGGACAAATTAGAAGTGAAGACGTTTGGCAGATACCAGACTAGGGTTGGAGAACTTGCTGAGTTTATATTAAGAAAAATACAAGTTGCTAACTTTTTGTATGGAAACAAAAAGCCACGCAGAGGTTATACAGTATACAAGGGAGAATGGACTCTCTGACCTGAGCTATTTAAATCCCTTAACATAGTTATTGACGCCCCAATCTTTAGAGACGATCTACGTGGGCGCACGCCCACGGTCAACCCCGAGCGACAATTATGCACACAGTGAATATTTTGAAACGTTAGACGGAGGCAACCGAGCACCAACCGATCGCCATACAAAGAGAACGAAAAACTCCCCACTATTGACCAACAGGAGCTAAACCCCCAAACATTCTTTTAATATCTAACCATGTAGCGTCGCCACAATCAAGCGGCAGAAAAGACAGTACCAGTATGCTTCCTGCCGATACTGAACTTATCAATGAATAAACTATGATCCCAGTCACTGTGAAGATTTCCCGGCCTGGCAGACATTATGCAAATTACCCTGCCTAGATTGTTGCCTCAGATTCAAGATTTTGTTCATTTGCGAAACCCGAGTACGCAGGAACAGTTTTTTGAGCTCGAGGAGAAGTTTGGAAGTAGTAAGTGGAAGTTCGGATCAGTAAGTGGAAGTTCGGATGGGTACGAGTACAGATCCAGCGGATATTTTGGTAGAACTTTACAGCAATTAAGCTAAAGGTTTCATGGCAGCAGACATTAAAATAAGACGAAGAAATTTTCTCCCGCTACTGGCGGTCACCAAGATAAATCACAAAAAAGGAAAAAGAGGGTAAAAGAAGAATTTAAACTAGTCAGGGTTACTGAAATAGTACAAAGGGTGCAGTCGCCTCGGAGGTAAAAGTCTTTCTCCAGGATTCAACTAAATATGATATCGATAAAAAGTTTGTCGAAACCAATAATTCAAATTATGTTAAATAACGTTCTATTGGATGCATTATTGAATACGTGAGCGCAAAGTATTTTCTTGGCAGGAAATATTTTAGAAAGATCTCTAAACAGTACCGAGTGTTTGGTGTTGAAGAAAGTTATTGCTGCCCAAGGTAAAAAAAAATGTGAGTTTACAGGAAAAGACACATAACACTCACGGGTGCGAAATGAGTGCCAGAAAGTGGTTTCCTTTGCTGTGAAAAATATGCAGGCATAACTTATATTGGGAATAGATTTCTTATAGTCTTCTGAGTCAAAAATTATTTTGCAGGAAGCTACACTTGGGCGTGAATAAATTGGAAGAAAAGGAAATGCAACCACCGGAGTTTGACATAAAAGAATTGAAATCGAACGAAAAACTAAAGCTTAAACAGTTGGTAAAAAAAATCAAATTTATTTGACGAGGCCCAGGGTTAACTCAAGTGATAAACCACATTATTGTTACGGAAAACTACCCTTCCTGCCAAGAACGACCCTAGCGTTGTGATTGAATCAAAGAAGAGGTAAATGAAATACATACCGAAGAAATGTTAAAAAATAAATTTCTAATTTCCATAAATCGCGCTTTCGCCAAAACGAAATATTGTGCCGAAAATAAAATAATCTCCTGACGATGGATTTTAAAATATGTTATTTTGCAAATAGTTATAGAAAACTAAATAGCATAAAAAACATTCAATTTATTCATTGCCCATAATCGAGGAAATGATTCGAAAATTTAAATCAGCGAAATGCATGACAATCCTACATCTCACCTATTGATAGCTTAAGATATGCGTAAAATCAGTAGATATGCCAAAAATTGCATTTATTACCAAATTAGGCATTTATGAATTCCTGAGAATGCTGTATGGTTTATGCGGAGCACCCGCCAAGTTTCTGAGGATAATGAATATAACACTAAGTTTTGTCCTGGGAAAATCGACATTTATTTACTTAGACGGTATAATTGTTACTAGGAAGACAACAGACGAATATTTTCGGAATTTCCAACAAGTGTTTTCGCTTCTAACAGTAGCATGGTTAAACATAAATGCGGCCAAATGCAAATTTGCGACCAAAGAATTTCTTAGTCTATATCTCAGAAGGAAACCGAGATCGAAGATTAAAAAATTAAAAAATTATTGCAACAAAATTTACCCTTCTCTAAATGCATAAAAAAAGTTGGCCGCATGTTGGAGTTTGTGATTCTATTATAGGACTTTTGTCAAAGATTTTGCCCATATAGCAGAACAACTATTAAGAATGTTTTGTGATAACTATTGTTTTGTATCATGAGCATCGTTAATAAAATTAATTTCTAAAGACCTATCGACGCAGAATTCCTCATTCTACTTTTTTTGCACGCTTTCGACTGTGTTAAAAATATAATATAGTGATTAAAATGATTAAGTTTGTTAGAAACATATAAAAAAAGTGTATGCATCTTTACATATACTTTTAAATTTTGACTTAATTACATTTTTATATTATGATAAATTTGTGTTTACACTAATTTAACTTCAAACGTGAACTACAGAAACAGCCGCTAAAACTTATAAATTAAACAACATTTTGAATTGACTTCCAATGATGTTCAGAAGCAAAGATTTACTTTCAAAATTCCAGCCATTCTACAAGAACTATTTTTATTTTATATGTGATTTTTCCATCTTTTAGATATTATATTTTTTTTTAATTTTTTAATTGTAAATTCATTTTGAAGGCGTTATCATGCAATCTCAATTTCTGAAGTTAAATACTTCATAACATATCGAAGGGAAACCTCTTCAATGTGTTGTTTCCAGCTTTAATGAAATCACGCGTATGTTAAATAGAGTTTGTTACTAGCCGGACATAGACAAAAATATTTCTTTTACCTTCGCTATTACAAAAGTGGATTGCTCGATAGAACGTGGGTTAACTGTTTAAAAATTCACTTCATCTGCATTTCTTGACAATAGTAACAATATTTAAGACTAATGAATAATATATAATATAGATTTAAAACAATCTGTAAAATGTCGATCACAAAATTCTAATCTCTGTTTATAATTATCTACATCGAAAATAAAACCAAATGATTGTAATGAAATGTCGTAGTAGTATACAGATTTTGTTAAATACTAAGTTGTAAAATACTAGTAGTCTAAACAAATTCGGCATTGCGTTGTGTGGTTAAAATCTTAAAATTTCGTTTCAACAACCCGAAGAGCCTTGCTACTGGTGAAACTATGTTGTGTAATCAGAAATTCAAGTAATCACATAAAATCAATAATACTAACTTAGTTTATTACTTTCCTTAAAACACTGATATCGAACAAATTTACTATTACAAAACTATATTAGTCCCCGGGAACTACCTTATTTAATTTAGAAAACAAATAGCTAAACATTTATATATTTTCCACAAATACTGCAATCTTAGACAATAACCACTTCAATTCAAATACTATTGTTTAAATAATAACTATTTTTATGAGTAAGATACAAATTAAAATTTTCTATTTCATTTAACAGTTGTAAGGTTCTTACACCTTATTTATCCAAGAACAAGTGAAATTCAAATAATTAAGTACAGAGTTAAGTAATTATAGTATTGCACCAAAAGAGGGAAAAAATTTATACTTTTAACTAGAGCAATTTAAGACTGCTCACAAATTTCTTCAGATCTCAGATAAATCAACAAATCCTCAAAGATATTAAATTAAAGATTTAAATTTTCTACTTTTCAAAATTCCTTACAGCTAACATTTAAATAAAAAGTTAAATTCTGATAATAATAGAATCTTTTAAAAATCCAAGAAACAATTAAACCAGAGAATTTTGGATGAAAAAAAAATTTCTTTAAGAATTTAAGTTAATATTAAAGGTTCAAAAAGAAAACTTCTTAACTGATGGATGATGTGAACCTGGAGATGAGGGAACCCGACGACAGCTTGGCGGAGACCGAACATTCGGAGAATACCCAGTACGCAGGAACTTGAAGTTTCATCGAGCCTTCTGTATTACGAACTTCAGAACCATCAGGAAACTCAAGTCGGAACACAAGTAACTTGGACGGGTTGAGCTTTCTGTTCTTATAAATTGAAGAAGCGGACGGAGTCTTCATCAGATGGTAGAATTGGCTAAGAATAATTTACTTTCCATTTAGAAGGACATTATTTCATTTGTAGTTGAAGACGAAGCATGGAAATATAGTTTTCTTCATTATTTTTTGTACGTTATCTTCTATTGTAGAATTATTTCATTTTCATTTTTTGAAGAACTATTTCAGTCAAGCTTGGCAGGAGCCATAAGCCCCCGTTAAAAAAACAAATTCATCCTTTCTGTTGTAGCAGCAAGATGCCCAAGGCACCCGAGAAAATATCTTCTCGTCAACCGAAAGCAAAAACGAAGACGTCCCAAGAGCTACGCGATCCCACCTGCACCCGCATTTTGTCAGGTCCGGACACTAGATATCGCCAAAACTCGCCAAAAGGGTGAATAAACTGAAACTCAACTCCTCGAACAAACCCCTGCAAATATCGCCCAAAAATAGAGGAGTTGAACTGGAACAAAAATCCGAATCTCGCTAAGCCCGCCAAAAGAAGAACCAAGAATTCGACGTAGGCGTGGGAAAACCAGCAAACCTAGGCAACGGACAAAAATTCCTAAGCAAAGGCTTGGAAATCAACTGCAAAAGTGACGCTTTTCAATCCTTTCCCCCTCAACCAAAAAAATACTCGAAGTGCGAAAATTCGTTGAATAATTAACTGTAACTTAAAAACTGTTTAAGCTAGAGACTTGGAAGTACTCTTAAATTAAAAGGCTAATTTTTCTGCATCTAATGATATAAGTTAAATGAGAATCAACCTAAGTTAAGTAATTTTAAATCAAGTTTATTACGTAGGAAAGCACCTAATTCCATTGTCTGTTTCAACGCGTTTACGAGTAACCAGTGGAAGAGACGTACAAATCTTAAAGTACCAAAACCACTAATTAAAATTAAACCAAAGCAAATATAAATACAAGATATTAAATAAAATAACGTTGTGTAGCATAAATTTAGAATAATGAAAATTAATCTTAAGTCAAACTTAAATAATTAAGTGTTACATGAAAATTTGCTACACAACATCCCTCCCGTGATCGGGGAAAAATTTTTGGCAAGCCAAAAATTTTCCGACACACAGTCAATGGAAAAAGGTTTACAAAGTGTTCAATTATACGAAGTAGTAAGTAAGGTGTTGGTATAATCACTTGTCAATCACAGAAAAGGATACCAGGTATCATCATAATCAAATCCTACCATAAAAAAATGGTTAGCAAAAAAATATATATATAAACAACTGTATGTAAGAGGGTCAAGAAGTCTTCCTGGAGTACAACTAAATACAAATCAATCAAAAAGTGTTGGCAAGCAACAAGTGACACGCCCTGAAATAAAAACGTAAACAAATTGTAATCAACACGATACCCCCCATAAACAACTAAAGTGAAAAGTAAATAAACAAATACCACTAAGTATACGGGTGTTCGAAACCAAAACAAATCAAGAGCTAAAAGCGCTTGACACAAAACATAATGCAAACAGGCTACTAATTACCTGCAAAATCAATCACCAAATAAAAGTGACACTACAAACCCGAAAGAAAGTTTGTAAGGAAATGCCTACAGTATCAACCATAAATTCTCCCTAACAGTACACATAATTTCAATTCCCTAACGACTGGCACCCCAATATTAAAAGAGTGCAAAAGAATAACACTGCAACTGTACAGCGCAAACTAAACTACAAATCAATCCCTGGCAAAAATCAAATGAGTTGCATAATCTAAGGACAAGACAATCACCATGAAGGTGGGAAGAAAACCATCAAGTCAAAATTCTAACCTAAACAAGTCCCTGGTACCAAGAAATGGGACAACCAAAACAAAAAATTTTGAACTTAAAGAAGTGGAGACAACCCACAAGGACCAGCCCTGCAAAAACCTCCAAAAAAAAAAAAACCAGGCTATTGAGACTAGAAGGTTAAATTCCAAGACAACATGATCACTACCTCACATGCCTAAACATGTAAAAACCCAAAAGCAACACTCGACCAAAGATAAACCAAGAATACTACACAACCATACTAAGTAATACAAAATTAGCTACATAGAATACAATTACCAATAAAATGACTACTACTACTACTGAATTTTATACAAATCAAATTACAGACTTTCGAACATGGCAAATCACTTTTTATACACGAAACCATGTGCATCCCTTGGCCTTAAATGATAAGGTGAATCGTGCGACAAATTCTGTACGTTGTCCGATGAAATTATGTCATCCCTCTGTAACGTGGGAAAATTTATTCTCTCAGGAACTCTCGTGAGCCTGTCCACGTGTATCGTCTGAATCTGAGCAGGATTTGAGATGGACGCAATTTTATAGTTGACTTTAGTCACTTGCTCAATAACCCTGAAAGGCCCCTGATTCAACTTGGAGAGTTTTCTAGCCATACCAGGCTGAACTACAGGAGTGTATAAATACACCATATCTCCCACTTTTATCTCCTTATCATGCGAAATCTTTTCACGTGAAATTTCTTGCTTATCTGCAGCCTCCGTTAAATTCTGATTTACTACTTTAAAAGCCTTTTGTAATCTCAAGATTAAATCTTTAGAATAGTTGTTTGTGTCATCATAGGTTCTAAAAGTGGTTTGCAATAATAAATCAATAGGCAAACAAAGATCCCTGCCATATAAAATGAAAGCTGGGCACTCCTGAAGTGCACTATGACGACCAGTTCTGTGAGCCAATAAGGCAAAAGGCAGATGTCTATTCCAATCCTCCTGCGTTTGTGACACTAAGTGACTAAGTGAGTTAATTAAAGTGGCATTCAACCTCTCAACTACACCATCAGATTGTGGGTGATAACTCGTAGTAGTATGTTTAGTAACCCCCAATTTCTTATAAACTTCCATATAGCTTTAGAAATAAAATTAGTACCCTTATCTGTAAGAATGTGCTGAGGTACCCCATGAGTTGAAATAAACTGTTCCAATTTTCAATAATGGATCTGGATGTGGTATCCTGCAAAGGATA